>CM049812.1:1503717-1636217 GCA_027422405.1 Ptychobarbus kaznakovi | reverse complement strand
CATAAAATTATATAACATCATATATAAATTAGTGCTGCCAAATGATTAATCGCATACAAAATAAAAGTTCAAGACAAAAAAACTACAAGGAGAATAAAAAAACTGAGAAATACTAATTAAAACAATAGAGAAGACTAAATAAAATATAAAAAACAATAAAATAATACTAAAGCAAATATTTTTTTATAATAATAATAATAATAATAAACGGCACATAAAAAAAAAAAAAAAAAACTAGCCCAGATAGAATAAAATAATTAAATTTAATTAAAATAAAACAAGAGATGCACTAAAATTAAAATATAAAAACTAAAATTGCAAAATACTAGGAAGCATTAGACGGTTTTATTTTTTTTTATTTAGTAACACTGTGTAATGCACTGAACTGATTTAGGAATTAATTTGACACTTATTATGATCACATAGGCCAGATTTATGTAAAAACAGCAGTAAAACCATGTTGTGTGATTGTCTAGTTTTCAAATATTTTGGATTTAGTGTCATGTACTGCACTTACCATGACTCTCTTTCTCAGCCTCAGAAACACAGGCGCTGAAAAACAAGGTGAAAAGGATGTGATAAGGTGGGAAGTTGTGCTTTACTGATGTTAGTTCAAGTTTCTGCAAACATGTCACCTTTAAACCAGGACATTTTACACCTGAGCTCCTCTCAGCCTTCACTGGGGGCCATTACATGATGCAACACACTGAACGCTCTGCCAGAGACACACAACACAACCCAATATTCTGCACTCGGCCGGGAACCCGTCTGATTCACAAACGCTTTCAGTCACACGCGGCGAGCGCGGCGCAACACGAGTCTCAGTCAACATACTGAATCAATATCAAATCAATTTCAGAGCAGTCTTTCAGAGCAGTAGGATTCAAATTATTTTTTAGAATTACATTTTTATTTTGCCTCTCATTGTTCCTGAGGGAAATTAAAATGATCCAACAAATATTGGCACTAAATAAAAACTGAAAGCAGGACCGCTCTAATGCGAACGCTCAAAGTTGAAGCATGTGAATGATAAGCATGTCAAGTATTTGACCCGACCTTCTGTACAAACAAGATATGGGGTTGCAAGTGTTCATACAGCAACATGCACTCACGAACTGTTAGAATTAGATTAGAATTAAGAATGAACTATTTCAATGCTGCAAATACTGCTTGCTTCAGTTGTTGAATGAGCACTGTGCTATGTCCAAACTGATTGCACTGTATTTTATGTATAATCATTTTCTATTCTTAACTGTTTTAAATTCATTTTAAATATATATTTTTAAATTCCTTGTTTTTATTCTTGTAATTACTATTATTATTATTTTTAATTCCTTGTTTTTATTGCTGTGATTATTATTTTTAATGATTATTTCACTTCCTTTTATGTCAAGCACTTTGAATTAGCAGTTTACCACGGTGTATGAAATGTGCTATATAAATAAACTTGCAAAAAAGAAATACCTTGCTTTTTAGGGTTTTTCCTGCTAGTCACATGAATGTCATGCCAGATACCATTTCAATAAGTCACTTGATTTAAGAAATCATTCATGTATGTAGCACAACAGAATAGTACAGATTATACTTACAGATAGAGGTCTGCCTTAACCTTAACTAGACCTCTAACCTCAACTAGGAGTAGTAGTAGTATATGTAATGAAGCATGGTTTATGAAGATGAAAATTACTAGCTTAAAGCAATCAACTTTTATTACCTTGAAGCTGATTGCATGTTGTAACTGTTTTTATTGGAGTATTGTTTCGTGTCTGTTTCGGAAACCACAGGTTGTAAAATATTCTCAGCTGCCCAACGATTTATTACAGAGAATAATATCGATCTTGTTTTTTTTTAATATATTATCATTGTAATAGAAGATGTAATTCCCTGAGAGAATATTCTAACTGAATACTAGGTCTTATCTAACCCAAAACACCTTACATAACATTTGCAGTGTGTGTGTGTGTGTGTGTGTGTGTGTGTGTGTGTGTGTGCGTGTGTGTGTGTGTTTAAAACTGGCTTTTTCTCCCTGAACAAAATGAAAGCACATTCCCACGGGGAGTGGGATGAAACAAGCTTCCCTTTTGTGCTTTTATAACCTAAATGAATCCTAAAAGAAATGCATTGAACTAGCCGCTCAAAAAGTATTCCTAAATAAAGATTTAACCTCATCTAAACAGTGCTTTTTGTCATTCTGGCTATCTGCGCCACACTTCAAATATCAACTGCTCTTGACAGGCTTTGAGTTACTCAACAGGCTGGCCTGGGTTTCCTTGCTCAGCCTCATGTGACTGCATTCTGTGAGGGAGGAGGATAAAACACCTCCCTTTTCAGCCAATCAGGTGGTGGGCCTTGGCTGAAACCGACCAATGGGGAAGAAGGTAACAGGAGACTGTTTCCACTAGTGCAGCCAAGAGTGTGACATGGATTCAGTGGCACTGACGAGTCAAAACTCTGGCTGGAATTCAATGTCATGCATCTTTTGCTCTCTGTGTAGGACGGAGGAAAGGAAAACAAGGTCTTGGGTTCATACTCACTCCATCTCCTTCTTCTCAGCCTCTTCTTGAGTCAGGTCCTCCTCCACGCTGTAGTCCAGAACCGAACCCACGCCAAACGCCTGGTTCTTCTCGATCAGAGGTTTGATGGCGTTCTGGTCCTCACCCGCCACGAACTGGCCGTAGAAGGTCATTTTCATCAGTTTCTCAAAGAGCCGCTGACCAATAACCTTCTTGCTGAGGTCCATCAACTGCAGAAGGAAAATTGAGGAATATAATGTAAATTAAACAATGCAACAAACAAATGGCCTAGTTTCTGAAAACAAACAAATATGTTTAATATAATTGTGAATATATTTTTATTTGAAATAAACCTTAAATAATAAGATATATTTTTATAATAAAGGTATATATTTTATGTAAGGTTATATTTTATAATAAGGTATACATATATATTTTTTTCAGCTAGTTCCCAAGGAGACATTTTTATGTACTTAGAGAGATAGAGATATATATACCCACAATATTGTGTGTGTGTGTGTGTATAAAATAGTTGTTTCATAACTTTTTTTATTTTATATGTTTTATTATTTAATAATACATTTAGAATAAATATAATTTTTAAAATACATATAAACACACACATAAGTATGTATGTGTGTGTGTGTACAAATATACATATATACACAATGTATGTGATTATCATGTATATTCAATTTCTCTATATATACGCAGGTACATCTCAAAAAATTTGAATATCATGAAAAAGGTCAATATTTTTTGTCACTCATTTCAGAAAGTGAAACCCATATATTATATAGATTCATTACACATAGAGTAAAATATTTCAAGCCTCTATTTCTCAAAATGTTTATGATTATGGGTTACAGATAATGAAAACCCAAAATTCAGTGTCCAAATTTCCAAATGAAATGCAAAATTAATTTCATCTGAAAAGAGGACTTTGGACCACTGAGCAACAGTCCAGTTCTTTTTCTCCTTAGCCCAGGTAAGATGCTTCTGACGATGTTTCTGTTTCAGAAGTGGCTTGGTAGCTCTTTTCCTGAAGATGTCTGAGCGTGGTGACTCTTGATGCACTGACTCCAGCTTCAGTTCACTCCTTGTGAAGCTCTCCCAAGTGTTTGAATCGGCTTTGCTTGACAGTATTCTCAAGCTTGCGGTCATCCCTGTTGCTTGTGCACATTTTCCTACCCAATTTCTTCCTTCCAGTCAACTTTGCATTTAATATGCTTTGATACAGCACTCCTTGAACAGCCCCCCCTTTCAGTAATGACCCTCTGTGACTTACTCTCTTTGTGGAGGGTGTCAATGATCGTCTTCTGGACCATTGCCAAGTCAGCAGTGTTCCCCATTATTGTGCTTTCAAAGAACAAGAGATATCCAGAATTTATACTGTATGGATGGTCATTTATTGAAACTCAAATGTAAATATTCAAATATTTTGAGATACTGATTTTTGACTTTCATTAGCTGTAAGCTCTTATCATCAAAATGAAAACAAAAACACTTTTTAAGTGTTTTACTTTACATCTAAAATATATGATAGTTTCACTTTTTGAAATAAGTTACAAGAAAAAATTAGAGATGTACCTGTAGATAGATAGATAGATAGATAGATTATTTAAAAAAACAAATGAACAATCTTAAAAACTGAATGAATAAAAGTAACCAAATTAATTGAATGTGTGCATTCAAATAAAACCCCAAAAAATTACATTTCAAAAAAATAAAAAGTAACATTCTCTGTAACTTAGCTTGTGTTACAGAGTTCGCTACTTTTTCACAAGTCAAAGGTAACTTGCCTCTTTATTTTTGTCAACCAGGAAGTCAGAGGTGCAGAGTTTGAAGACCAGCAGACTCCTGAGGAGCTCCAGCGTGTCTTTGCTCTTGTAGGCTTCTTGTGTGTTGTCGAAGTCGACGGAGACCCACCGGAGCTCCGCGTGCGCTTTGCCGCTGATGAGGTCCACATCGCAGGGCTTCTCCACCACGGTGCAGGACGGATCCAGCGGCGCGTCTTCCGTCTTCAGCTCTTTACGCTGCGTGGATGCTGCGGCTGTGGAGCGCAGTCTCACGCCAAACAAATGAGCCGGCTTTACTCTGGTCACCGCGGGTATAACTTTACAGTAAGACATGTTTATGAAGTTAGGTAGATATGACAAAGAAAATATACCAGTGCTTCTTGTAACGACGGAGGTTTCTAGATGAATGAGATGGAAACACCCCTGACGGGAGGGTCATTAAAGCGCGCTTAAAATATGCAAATGTATGGCATCGCAATGACTTGTGATTGGCTCACCATCTGTGACGCGCCACACTTTCTCGTTGCGTCACTGCATAGCCTATTCTAAAGTTACTTGTACTAAACACCTGTGAGATTTAGTTGTCATTGGGTTGTATACTTGTTGTTAATTCTAATAAAAATAAATAAATACAATTAATTGTACTAAACACCTGATATTTGTTTTGCATTGCAAAATTTTCATGCACAATAATACTTTGTCTAAAATTGATGTCTGAAATTTCCCAGACTGTAAAATCTCATTGCTACACATTTTTATGAACTAATCTTTTTTCAGAGGGCTTGCCACTTTGTTTTTTTGTTTTTTTTTTCTTCTTCTTCAAATATTCCCCTCAAAATTTCAAATGTAGTGCAGTTTCTTCTTTGCAATAAATAAGTAAATAAAAACTAAACACCTGATAGATTTTCTCAAGAATAATATAAAACAAAGGGAAGCTTAATATAAAAGAATACATAGATATGTAAATAAAGCAAATTTGGTATATTAATTAAAATATGTTTGGTATCCAAATGTATTAGTATTGTTAACTGAAACTATTAAAAAAAACTTAAATAAAGCTGAATTAAAATAAAATATAACTATTAGATAAAAACTAGATATAAGAAATAAGTTTGGAGCACTAAAATTATTAACTGGAAATAGATAAAAACTAAAACCTAAATACTGAAGTAAAACAAAATTAACCCTAAATATTAATATTTAAAAACTAATAAAAATTACGAAAGTACACAACAAAATAAAAAAAATAAACAAACAAACAATTAAAATTTAAAAAAGTATTATATTTTAATGCTAAAACAACACTGACTGGTATATATTTTATATTTGGAGGCACAACCTTGGTGAAATGTAACTTCCACTATGATTAATGATATTTCCATACCTCATTACAGTAGATTCACGCTCTTCTTCTTACAAAGTGCTTCTATCATGCATGTAATCCAGCTGCTGTTTTCTGCTCTCTCTTTGCTCGATGGATTTACGGAGATCTCCACCCATCGCTTGTCACTTCAGAACAGTCCAGAGTCTTGTTTTCAGTCATCCTGGCCACTATCCTGCACAGAGACTGGTGTCAATGATATGATCCAGGTCCTTCTATAAGCTAAGATTAAACAATGCAAAACATGGTCTTGTGTCAGTAAGGTCGATAATCAAAAAATCAGTGGAATCACTGCTCTCTGGCAGTTATGCTGATTATCCCAAAGAAAAGGTGCTTCTCTTACCAAATACTCTAGCTGGAGGTCGTTGACTCCAGTACTGAAGATAAGAAGTCCTGATCAATATGAAGTTACACAGCCAATGACTTTCTTAATGACTCATTAGATTGATTATTGTGTTTGTCTGTTGGAAGTCATGACCACAAAACACAAACCTTTGCGATATGACTTTCCTGAACCCAGTGAAATACTGTTAAAGTTTATGTTCATATTTTATTAGATTTATTTTATATTTTAGTAAATCTGTTTTGATATTTGTATTAGTTTTTTTTTTTACATATGTCCCTATAGTATTTGTATTATTATTATTTTTGGTTTATTTTTAGTCATTTTAAAATACATGTTGCCTTAGCAACTAGCTGAAATAAAGCTTTAGGTTTTAGTTGACTATAATAACTCTGTTACAGTTTGATTCTTTGTTCACTATCTGCATTCATTTGAAGACGTTTAGTAATTCAGGAAGAGTTAATGTATTATTCTACTATGTGTGTATTACCAGAAGCTTCAGTTTTTTTGTCAAACACTCAGCATTTGTGTATTCAGTGAATGAACCTTGAGTCATACCGTCCTCTCCTGATTTCGGTGGATTTTATGGGTGTTGGTTCATATTGTCTGACCCAGCAGGGAATGTGGTTTTACTTGTCTGCGAGCTTAAAAGACACCCAGTACTGCTCACTTATTCAATCACATTCAAAGATTTGAGATCATTATTCACTTTGATGTTACTGAATGAGCTTTCTAACCTCACTGCCTAGTGCAGCAACTTCTAACGTCTGAGCAGTGTTTGAGCAAATAGATGTAATAATGACAAGAAAAGCACTCTAGTGACACCAAGTGGTCAGTCTACCTCAAAACTGCCACTTTCTGTGAAGAAGTACATTACAAATAAACTCGAGCTTTTCAGTCTTTAAAGTGATGGATTGATGAGACTTAGAAACCGCATGTGCCACTAGTCACAACTACTTTCACCCCTTTCTTCACAGCAAATTAATTCATTGTTTTGATATGTGTGTGTAAATATGTGTGTGTGTGTCATTGTGTGTGTGTGTGTTTAAGTGTGTGTGGCGCAATGTGTGTGTGTGTGTGTGGAAGTGTGTGTGTGTGTGTGTGTGTTTGTGTGTGCCTGTGTGTGTGTGTGTGTGTGTGTGTGTGTGTGTGTGTGTGTGTGTGTGTGTGTGTGTGTGTGTGTGTGTGTGTGTGTGTGTGTGTGTGTGTGTGTGTGTGTGTGTGTGTGTGTGTGTGTGTGTGTGTGTGTGTGTGTGTGTGTGTGTGTGTGTGTGTGTGTGTGTGTGTGTTGGGCTGTTTATGTGGTTTATGAGGACACAAATTTGTATAACAGATGGACCCAGATCACATAATACTTCCCTCTGCTGGACAAGAACATTACAGTGCATCCTATGTATCTAAATTACACTAGATCTACCAAACAGCAAGCTAATGAACTTTACTTTTTCACTTGTTTGTGCAGTGACTCTCAACCAAGGGTAAAATTACTAAAAAGTATTTAAATATTACAATAAACATTTTAATGCAATAATGATGATGTTTTGCATTATTATTAATGTATTAAAATGACATAACTATAATAAAAATGAAAATGCTAAAATGCACATACAATCAAAATGTACACTAAAATTTTTATTTCTTGTTCCTAATACAATATTAAAATAAAAATAGTAAATAATAAAATGAAATACAGATACTTTCCCGTCGTGTTTTTCTCTAATTAACATACAGTTGTAAATTCTGCAATATTGCAAAATGAGTTGTGGTTAATTTAGTATATGTGACCCTGGATCATAAAACCAGTCATAATGGTCAAAAGATTTATACATCATCTGAAAGCTGAATAAACAAGCTTTCCATTGGTTTGTTAGGATAGGACAATATTTGGCCGAGATACAACTATTTGAAAATCTGGAATCTAAGGGTGCAAAAACATCAACATATTGTGAAAATCACCTTTAAAATGGTCCAAATAAAGTTCTTAGCAATGCATATTACTAATCAAAAATTACGTTTTGATATACAGTCATGGCCAAAAATATTGGCACCCTTGTTAAATATGACCAAAGGCGGCTGTGAAAATTAATCTGCATTGTTAATCCTTTTGATCTTTATTTAAAAAAATCACAAAAATCTAACCTTTCATTGTGTTATAAGAATTTTAAATGAGGGAGTCTCATTATGAAATAAATGTTTTTCTCAAATACACGTTGGACACAATTATTGGAGCCCCTAGAAATTCTAATGAGTAAAATATCTCTGAAGTATATTCCCATTCATATTCAGTTTTGAGCACTCCAGGGTGATTATGAATCCCCATTTCCACCATCAGGGACAATAATTAAGAATTTACAATCAACATAAAATGTTATGAAACTGCCTGGAAGAGGACGTGTGTCTATATCGTCCTAATGCACGGTGAGGAGGAGAGTTTGAGAGGCTAAAGACTCTTCATGGATCACAGCTGGAGAATTGCAGAAAATAGTTGAGTCTCAGGGTCAAAAACCTTAAAAACAATTGTCAAACAGCACCTACATCACCACATGTTGTTTGGGAGGGTTTCAAGAAAAATTATCCTAGCTCATCCAAAAACAAACTCCAGCATATTCAGTTATCAGACACGACTGGAACTTCAAATGGGACTGGCTTCTATGGTCAGATGAAACAAATAAATGTGCTTTTTAGCAGCAAACACTCAAGAAGTTTTGGTGAACACAGGGATAAAAAGTACCCCATGTGTACAATGAAATATACTGCTGTATTTTTGATGTGTGTGGGCCTATATTTCTGCTGGAGGTCCTGGACATCTTGTTTAGACACATGGCATCATGGATTCTATCAAATACCAACAGATAAAAAATCAATAAGTGACTGACTCTGTTAGAAATCTTATAATGGGCCATGTTTGGATCTTCCAACCGGACAATAATCCAAACACTAACCTCAAAAACAACACAAAAATGGGTCACTGAGCACAAAACCAAGCTTCTGCTGGCCATTCCAGTCCTCTGACCTGAACCCTGTAGAAGATGAGTGAGGTGAACTGAAGAGAAGAAGCACATGGAGCTGTGAATCTAAAGGAGTCTGGAGTGATTCTGGATGAAGGAATGTCTCTGATCTCTCGTCAGGTGTTCTCTAACCTCATCAGGCATTATAGGAGAACATTTAGAGCTGTTAAACTGGCAAATGGAGGTTTCAAAAACTATTGAATAAAAGGAAAAATGACATGTAATCAAACATCATCTGAAATTCCCTCTTGCACTGCACACAAAAGAACCACCAGATTTAAACGATTCTGGTTTGTTGGGTTTATTCATACACAATTAAGTTAGCAACACATTTACAAATCATGAAGTATGTGACATATCGCACAATAACAGGTGGTCACATGACATTTTATCAGGGTTCAGTGATCAATCTCTGTCTATGTCCCCAGGACAATCCAGCTGGAAGATGAAACGGCGGCCAGAGGACGCAGCAAAAGCCAGCGGAGCATCCAACAGGGTCACATCAGGAACGGGATGATGGAAGAAGGATCGCTCCTCTAGATGCATCGTTATTCTTCATTCTGCTCATACTTGTGTTTGAGGTGTTTCCAGAGTTTCTACAAAAAGAACAAACAATTAGATGACAGCACACAGGGTGAGAAAAGCACATCACAGATATATTATCATTTATACTCATTATTATACTATAGTTTATACTCAAGATTGAACAGAAAATATGAATTAGTTGAGCTCTACAGTTTTCATAGCATTACAGTGTTGTGCTCAAATCTCATTAAACTGTTGATATAAGATGAGATTGTTATTAATATAACACTCCTATATGTTTTTTAGGCTCAGGTTTGTCCTATATTGGCATATTTAGTTGTAGTTAGCCAGCAGGCTAATCAAGGTCAGTCTACCGGCGGGTCAAGAAGGAATTAACCGAATACAACCGAAAAATAACTTACTCCTCGATTTATATTGTCAAAAACCGCTTCTCCAGCCTGATCAAACCCCCTCTCGAAGACAACAGCTCCCACCACAATGGTGATGGCGAAAGTTGACGTTCTTCTGAAGAGCAGATTGTAGATACTTCTTGCGAGCGCCATGATGGTCAACGGAGTCTTCCGGAAGAGTGGGCGGAGCTTTGAGCTGTCTATCAAATTCATCGACCAATGAGGATATGACATTAAAACCTTTATTTAAGAGAAATACATTTTAAATTAAAGCGAATACGTTTCAAATGTATTTATTTTTATGTTTATATTTAGTTTTACGCAAACGTAAATATTTAAACATGTACAATTATCTTCTAATATACGGAATGGTTTGTAACAGACATCTGACATTGGAAATTAGCATAGTTCCTGTATTTATCATATCATTTACTTCTAAATATTTTACATTTGAGGGTAATAATGTCGTAATTTAATCAATTATGTCATTAGGCACAGGCTTTAAGAAGGGAATGGAATATTCCTGCCCCCTTTCCGCGCCCGTTTGGTTTCCTCCGTAACCCGGTAGATTTTCTCACGTGACCGGTGCAACTTCCTTTCTTGTGGCAGCCATCGAGAAATATGGTGAGGATTTTGCCGAAACCGAGCAATCTAAATCAATCCTGTGTATTTTCCATTTTTAACGACCCTGAGAAAGAGTCTTAAATACACCTCGGGTTGTGCGCTAGAGTTTGAGCCCAGTATTTCAAAAGATGACTTTGAAATGAAGTGAATTTTGACTTATGAAACGGTGCGTTGATGGCTGCTCGAAGCTGACTGAAGTCCAGCGGTGCTCTGCCGTTTAGCCTGTTAGCGTAGCGTGCTATGTTAAACTGCGTTCATAAATACGAAAATATAATGTTATGGAACTGTTTTGGGATAGTGTGGCAGTCAGCTGAAAACATAAATGTCAGCTTGTTATAACCTGTTTGAGAGCGAGCTGACATGCGTTTCCTAAGCTTTAACATCAGAAACTAATCAGAAATGATTAGTTCATGAAGAAAATATAACCTCTATAACTATGCAACTGTATGACTTTGATATTTATCCACAGTTCCAGGAGTCTCTATAATAGCTACATTTGATCAATACCAAAATGGACTGCTGTGATTAAATGCTAATGAAGGCTGTGTTTGTAGGCAAAGATCAAGGCCAGAGACCTGCGTGGAAAGAAAAAGGAGGAGCTGCTGAAGCAGCTGGATGACCTGAAGGTGGAACTTTCCCAGCTCCGCGTTGCCAAGGTTACCGGTGGAGCTGCATCCAAACTCTCCAAGATGTGAGTGATGGGATGGACTCGGTTGTGTTTGTGTGTTCACCACAGATCAGCGTTAATGGAGGCCTGAATGCACTGTAAAGGAAGAACAATGATCTGGGGCCCTTCTGGTTCAATGCCAGCTTTAGTGTGAAGGGAATGCGTGGGTATTTTGTTCTTTAGTGTATTCTGATCCAAGAACGACAAGGACATTCAGTATACACATTTTGCAGTTTGTAAACGGGTCTTAAAATCTTAATTCACCCTTCTACAAGTTAATTAATCAGAGTAGAAAGTCCTAAATTCATAGTCGTGCATTTCCTCCGTGTTCTTGCCTTGTTTTTTTATTACAAATATATAAACCTCTTAATTTTCTAATTTGTTCTTGTTAGATTTTAAAGCAAAATGTATCAGTTTCTGCTTAAAACAAGACCAAACATCTGTTAATGTGGTATTCCCCTCTGAATGTAGTTTGTTGTTTCCAGTGTTAACTCATTCTTGTTCAGTTTTATCAGAAAATAAGATTTAAAGTCTTGTCATTTTACTTTTCAAGTAAATGCATTGTGATATGAGAATTGATATACATTTGCTCTGGAAAACAAGATAAATATATACGGAGGAAGAACATTAGTGTGATCAGACGCTAAGTTCTTTCCATGTTCTAGTGGTTGAGCAAAGTCTTCAGTTTAACTTTATAAAGCTGGAGAACCCATGTTTGTGGTTTTATTCCATATTCAAAACATAAATATTTTACAGCCTTATTTTTGAGTTTCATTCAAAAATGTCAGTCTGGAGTTAATGGAAGACCTTGAATTAAACGGAAAGCATCCTTCTAATGTTTATTTCTTCTCTCTTCAGCCGCGTTGTCCGCAAGTCTATCGCCAGAGTCCTCACGGTCATCAACCAGACACAGAAGGAGAATCTGAGGAAGTTTTACAAGGTCCGTTTAACGCCTTCATAAGATGCTCTTGTGTAACACCTTGAAGTCATGTTTAGATGAGGTGTAAAGATGGAGTGAAAGTTTGTTCAGATGATGTTGACACCTAAACTATCTTTTAGACGGATACATTTAGGAGTTTGATCGAGGTGATGCTTGAAAGAGCAGAGTTTGTGTTGAAGTGGGGAAGCTGTAATAAGACACAAGACACATGCTCTGTTATAAGACACAAACTACACCTCGCATCCGTTTAGACTCCAGCAAGGCGATCACCCAGCACTCCTCCTGCTGAAGTGGAGCTAGTGTGAATATTCTCTTGCTAAAGAATTATGACTGTTCACGGCGGAGTCTTTAAATGACGCTCATCTGCTGTGAGCAGCCGACAAAACCTTTGTCCTATCATTTATTGAACTACAGACCGTTTACTGGACAACCCAGTTACTTTGTCTTGGAAATGTATGTTAATACTTATAATGTAGTGTTTTAGTAATATATTTTAAAATGTAACACCTAGTCTTTTATTTAATTAAAAATATGTACATTTATAATAATATACTTTTCATTATATTGTCATCAGTGTTATTATTTAACTGATGTTTGGTAAATTGATCCCATTTCTGAATTGACCCTCTGAGTTTCTCAGAAGCAAAATTCATCTGAATGGAAATTACAACATAAGTTTTGTATTCCATTTGTTTTAATAGAAAGAGATTCTACAGTAGGTTTTCTGAGCATTTCTATTTGAAGATGCTACATTTGCTTCCTCAGCTGTAATAGAAACACAGCTGCATTAACTTGTTTTCTGAATTGAAGTGCCAAGGTTAATGCAAAGTATAGTGTTATAAATGCATAAAAATGTAAAGAACAATTTTAAATGAAAAATGCACTATAAAAGTAATGTTTTTATAGATTTAGATTTATGTACATTTATTATGGAAAGTTTTTCAGCAGATGTGTTTAATCAATGAATGTTCAAGTCTGATCAATCTCAGCACTTCCTGTTCTCCTCCAGCTGCTTCCTGTATTGTCCGCTTGCTGATTCTAACAGCCCTGTTCTTTTTGTTTTCAGGGTAAGAAGTACAAGCCTTTGGATCTGAGGCCCAAGAAGACGCGCGCCATCCGTCGTCAGCTGACAAAACACGAGGAGAACCTGATGACCAAGAAGATGCAGAGGAAGTCCCGCCTCTACTCCATCCGCAAGTTCGCCGTCAAGGCTTGAGAGGCTGTACTGTTGTTTTTCCCTGGAAAAATAAACACCCCACCCTGGAATTAAGACACGGAGTCTGTGTGTTTCTGAAGCAGGGGTTATTGGGAAGTATGATGGAAGTGATCATTGTGTATTGGGCTACTAGCGTTACCTGGTTCTGTTTTTGACATTCGTTGGGACTGGGATGGACAGGGTTTTACTGGAAGTCTGCATTACAGCTTTGGAAATGTTGATTTGAATGACTTAAATTAGTCAAACTAAACATTTAAGATTCATTCAAGGATCTGAAACTAAACCAGAGTTAACCTTTTCAAGGATTTGTCTGTGGTTAAACATATTATGCAAAGCGACTTTAATACTAACCATTAATCTTGCAGACGCTTTTATCCAAAGGAAGGAGAGAAAGATGAAGATATAGAAAAAGGATTTATCCAAAGCTATTCAGGCGATACATTTTTTCCAGTATGTGGTTAGTAATAAAAGATCCTAAGGCACTCGTACAAGTTTGAGTTAACGAGTTAGAATTCCTAATCCTGCCTTTGAATACGTTTAGGAATCGTGTTAACAGTTTAGTAATCCTGATATCGTGTGTTGAAGTGATTTTGATTGTGGGAATAATAGTTTTGAAGTATGCTTTATGCATGACTGAAAATGAGGGATAATTTATATATTCTAATGACAATCCTAAATTTAAAACCCTAATTTTACATGTCAATTTTTAAATGCGTTTTTTTTTTTAAGTGTATACATTGTCTTTTAAATTGAAATATTTACATTTAGTCATTTAGCAGACGCTTTTATCCAAAGCGACTTACAATTGGGATATATTGCGGAGATATTACATTATTTTAAATTTAAACTCTCAGAACTGTAATGTGATAACTTTGAAAATAAAGAGTAACATTTAATGATAGAATGTAAAGTTTAATATAAAACGTTGCAGTTTATTTTAGAAATACCGGTTTCTTTTATCACACCTAATATTTGTATTACACGGTAAGCCTTTATACATAAATATATAATACTTCCCTTTGTATAGTACCATTAAAATCAATAATGTGAGAGATTTCCATTGTCATCCACTTCCAGTTCTTTTAGCAGAACAAAAATAGTCCGGTTTGCTGCTTGATGTTGCAAACTGCTATTTATTCAATTGTATTCCCATAACCATACACGCTAGTTACAATTGTTAATAATTGATCAGAAATCTCACATTCACAGACAATGGCTTACTTTTCATTGAAAAACAAGGTGAATACCTACCAAATACAAAAATGCATACAAACTTCCAACAATCACGAAACCTTATGAACCCAAACTGGTGGTTTTCAAGGATGTGTATCTCATAAATATGATCACTGAGACATGCAGAAGGCTGCATAACATTCACTGAGGCTGTGTCAGTGGGTTTATAATCCGTTCCACAGCTGTTTTCATTCACCGTGGGTCACGATGTACTGACCGTCCTCGTGGTCACTGCAGCTGCAAGTCCTCATCTTTACTGTTTAAACTCCTGCATCTCTCACTTCTGTCCTCTGTGCTGTTTTCTACATCCAGCTGCTCAGAACCGCTGGTGAGAAGCTTCCCATCAGGAGTGAACACACAGCCGTATGCCGAGTCCTTATGACCCTAAAACACACAAACACACACATCATGAAGCTTGTGATGTCACAGTGCTAAACATGTGACCCGATCCCAGTCACCTGCATCCTCTTCAGACAGACTCCAGTGGTCACATCCCAGATCCTCACCTGATGAACAAACACATGAGTAAAACGCATTGCCACACAGACTGTGTGAACGAGTGTGTGTTTGTTTTACCATGTCGCCTTCAGCGGTGGATGCTAAAACCAGTCCGTCTGTGGAGAAAGCCAGACTCCTGACCCAAACGCGCTCGCACCCTCCCAACACGAACAGACACACGCGACGCATCGGCAACCAAACACGCACTGAGCCGTCCCATGATCCTGAGGCCTAAACACACATACATACATGTGACCCTGGAGCACAAAGCAGTCTTAAGTCGCTGGGGTATATTTGTAGCAATAGCCAAAAATACATTGTATGGGTCAAAATTATAGATTTTTCTTTTATGGCAAAATCATTAGGATAATCATTAAAGATCATGTTCCATGAAGATATTTTGTAAATATTCTACTGTAAATATATCAAAAATTTAATTTTTGATTAGTAATATGCATTGCTAAGTATTTAATTTGGACAACTTTAAAGGCGATTTTCTCAGATTCCAGATTTTCATGCATCTCATGCAAATCATATTTGTTCAGCTTTCAGATTATGTATAAATCTCAATTTTAAAAAATTGGCCCTTAAGACTGGTTTTGTGGTCGAAGGTCACAAATATACTAGCGGTCAAAAGTTTGGAATAATGAAGATTTTTAATGTTATTTTTGTTTGTTTAATGATTTTTAAGTCTCTTCTGCTCACCAAGGCTGCATTTATCTGATCAAAAATACAGTAAAAATAGTAACAAAAATATACATATTATTACGGTTAAAAATAACTGTTTTCTATTGTAATATATTTTGAAATGTAATTTATTTCTGTGATCAAAGCTGAATTTTCAGCATCATTACTCCAGTCTTCAGTGTCACATGATCCTTCAGAAATTATTCTAATATGCTGATTTGCTGATATACTGCTGCTCAAAAATCATGTATTATTATTATTCATGTTGAAAACAGGTGTACTGCTTCACCTTTTGTGGAAACCATTGCCATTCAAAATGTTTGAAATTATTATTTTAATAAATTTACAAAATTATAAATGCTTTTCTTTTGAAAAATAATTATATTCTAATTCTACAAAAAATGCTGGTTTCCATGTGAAGCAGAACAACCTTTGTTTTGAATTCAACATTAATAAAAAAAAATTTAGCAGCAAATCGGCATATTAGAATGATTTCTGAAGGATCATGTGACACTGAAGACATAGTAATGATGCTGGAAATACAGATTTGATCACAGAAATACATTACATTTTACAACATTCAAATAGAAAATGTTTTTAAATTGTAATTATATTTGACAATATAACAGATTTGACTGTATTTTTGATCAAGTGAATGCAGCCTCTGTGAGCAGAAGAAAACATCAAAGCTCATTCTCACCAGCATCCCACTAACAGAGAAACAGACACAGGCCACGTTCCCCTGGTGTCCCTGTAACGTCACGACCTCTTTTTCCTCATGAAGTTTCCAGACTCTCACGGTCCGATCCCAGGAGCCCGTGGCCTGAACCCACAGAAAGAAGAGGTGATGCAGCTCATGCTGACCGGAGCAAAACAAACGGCGCAGCGAGATTGTGATTCATACCACACACTGTGAGTCTGAGGAGAAGACACTGCTCTGGACAGCTGCAGTGTGACCCCGCAGATCCTCCAGCATCTGACCGCTCTGAGACATCAAACAACACACACAAACATGACTGGACAGTCTTCATCACCTGTTACTACATGAACACAGTCACGACAGTCTTCATCACCTGTTACTACATGAACACAGTCACGACAGTCTTCATCACCTGTTACTACATGAACACAGTCACGACAGTCTTCATCACCTGTTACTACATGAACACAGTGAACACAGTCTTCACTACATGAACACAGTCACGACAGTCTTCATCACCTGTTACTACATGAACACAGTCACGACAGTCTTCAACACCTGTTACTACATGAACACAGTCACGACAGTCTTCAACACCTGTTACTACATGAACACAGTCACGACAGTCTTCAACACCTGTTACTACATGAACACAGTCACGACAGTCTTCAGCACCTCACCTGTTACTACATGAACACAGTCACGACAGTCTTCAACACCTGTTACTACATGAACACAGTCACGACAGTCTTCAACACCTGTTACTACCTGTTACTAAACACACAGTCACGACAGTCTTCATCACCTGTTACTACATGAACACAGTCACGACACTACATCTTCAACACCTGTTACTACATGAACACAGTCACGACAGTCTTCAACACCTGTTACTACATGAACACAGTCACGACAGTCTTCAACACCTGTTACTACATGAACACAGTCACGACAGTCTTCATCACCTGTTACTACATGAACACAGTCACGACAGTCTTCATCACCTGTTACTACATGAACACAGTCACGACAGTCTTCATCACCTCTTCATCACCTGTTACTACATGAACACAGTCACGACAGTCTTCATCACACCTGTTACTACATGAACACAGTCACGACAGTCTTCATCACCTGTTACTACATGAACACAGTCACGACAGTCTTCATCACCTGTTACTACATGAACACAGTCACGACAGTCTTCATCACCTGTTACTACATGAACACAGTCACGACAGTCTTCATCACCTGTTACTACATGAACACAGTCACGACAGTCTTCACACCTGTTACTACATGAACACAGTCACGACAGTCTTCAACACCTGTTACTACATGAACACAGTCACGACAGTCTTCATCACCTGTTACTACATGAACACAGTCACGACAGTCTTCATCACCTGTTACTACATGAACACAGTCACGACAGTCTTCATCACCTGTTACTACATGAACACAGTCACGACAGTCTTCATCACCTGTTACTACATGAACACAGTCACGACAGTTTCATCACCTTCTACATGAACACAGTCTCTTCATCACCTGTTACTACATGAACACAGTCACGACAGTCTTCATCACCTGTTACTACATGAACACAGTCACGACAGTCTTCATCACCTGTTACTACATGAACACAGTCACGACAGTCTTCATCACCTGTTACTACATGAACACAGTCACGACAGTCTTCATCACCTGTTACTACATGAACACAGTCACGACAGTCTTCATCACCTGTTACTACATGAACACAGTCACGACAGTCTTCAACACCTGTTACTACATGAA
The DNA here is from genome assembly GCA_027422405.1 of Ptychobarbus kaznakovi. Classification (NCBI taxonomy): domain Eukaryota; kingdom Metazoa; phylum Chordata; class Actinopteri; order Cypriniformes; family Cyprinidae; genus Ptychobarbus; species Ptychobarbus kaznakovi. The sequence goes on along the minus strand of CM049812.1, from coordinate 1,617,873 downwards.
CACAGTCACGACAAACACATCCACAGTCTTCATCACCTGTTACTACATGAACACAGTCACGACAGTCTTCATCACCTGTTACTACATGAACACAGTCACGACAGTCTTCATCACCTGTTACTACATGAACACAGTCACGACAGTCTTCATCACCTGTTACACAGTGAACACAGTCACGACAGTCTTCATCACCTGTTACTACATGAACACAGTCACGACAGTCTTCATCACCTGTTACTACACAGTGAACACAGTCACGACAGTCTTCATCACCTGTTACTACATCAACACATCACCTGTTACTACATGAACACAGTCACGACAGTCTTCATCACCTGTTACTACATGAACACAGTCACGACAGTCTTCATCACCTGTTACTACATGAACACAGTCACGACAGTCTTCATCACCTGTTACTACATGAACACAGTCACGACAGTCTTCATCACCTGTTACTACATGAACACAGTCACGACAGTCTTCAACACCTGTTACTACATGAACACAGTCACGACAGTCTTCATCACCTGTTACTACATGAACACAGTCACGACAGTCTTCATCACCTGTTACTACATGAACACAGTCACGACAGTCTTCATCACCTGTTACTACTGAACACAGTCACGACAGTCTTCATACACCTGTTACTACATGAACACAGTCACGACAGTCTTCATCACACGACAGTCTTCATCACCTGTTACTACATGAACACAGTCACGACAGTCTTCATCACCTGTTACTACATGAACACAGTCACGACAGTCTTCATCACCTGTTACTACATGAACACAGTCACGACAGTCTTCATCACCTGTTACTACATGAACACAGTCACGACAGTCTTCATCACCTGTTACTGTTACAGCCGGCAGCCATGAACACAGTCACGACAGTCTTCAAGAGGTGTAAGTGAGGCACCTGTTCTGTGTGGGTCCTACTACATGAACACACCGTCACGACAGTCTTCATCACCTGTTACTACATGAACACAATAATCCCATCCACTTGTCACTCTCTCTCTCCTCCTCTCCACTGAGTGGTGTGTGTGAGCAGTCTTCATCACCTGTTGGTGGTGGTTGACTACGCTTTGGGTGTATGAACACATTCATTCATTCATTCAGTCACGACAGTCTTCATCACCTGTTACTACACATGAACACAGTCACGACAGTCTTCATCACCTGTTACTACATGAACACAGTCACGACAGTCTTCAACACCTGTTACTACATGAACACAGTCACGACAGTCTTCATCACCTGTTACTACATGAACACAGTCACGACAGTCTTCATCACCTGTTTTACATGACTACATCTTCATCATCTGAACACAGTCACGACAGTCTTCATCACCTGTTACTACATGAACACAGTCACGACAGTCACGACAGTTCATCACCTGTTACTACATGAACACAGTCTTCATTGTTCAGAACACAGTCACGACAGTTATGTTATCACTGTTACTATCTATGAACACTCAACACTCTTACCTGTTACATGAACACAGTAACTCTTCATCACCTGTAACATGAACACAGTCACACAGTCACACCTAACGACAGTTCATCAACGTCTTTTGTTCAAAGCCAAGGTGCTTGAAAAAACTCTTAACTGTAAGTATTCACTTTCATCAAAATGCTTGCCTCGAAGCTATTTTTGTGTTATGGATATGAATGATTCCTAGGGATTTTTAAATCTCCATGGGGTTACAAGAGCTGTCAAAATGTGTTGGATATTAATTAAATATGCTTAAAATAATATTTAGACATTATTTTCCTTCTAGTCATAAATCATAAGATTAATCAGATTGTATTTTAATAACAAATCTGGTTTTATTTTTTGAAGATGTATGGGTTGTCTTTATATTTGTATTATATATTTATATTTTTAATAGCACATAATATTATTCAAATAATTTTAAATAATATTTTTTACAGCCTTCCAACCATAAAAAATAGATATTTTAAACATATAGTTAAAAAAAGATATACATATACATATATTTATGCACACACACACACAATAAAATTATATATAATAGACATTAAGTACTATATAATATGAAGTATAATACATACTATAAATATAAATTATATTTAATTATTATTTTATATATATAAATTCTAATATATAATTAACAATGTATATTAATAATATATATATTAAAATAATATTTATTAGACAGAGTATAATATATTAACATACCCAATTCTAAATACAATAAAAAATATTTAACATTATTACATTTTACAAACAACATTTTCTCTATAATATCACACTTAATATTTTTCTCACACGATAAAAATGGCTGTATATACATGAAAATATATAATATTATATTAAATATGTTTTCTTTTATTTTTGGAAGCGCTTACAGTCACCACTGAATTTGTGAAAATCTAGATCTCTTTCCTCCTGAAATATGATTTTGAAAGTGAACTGTCATTTGTTTAAATACAAGTCTATTTCTGTGTGTTTGTAAAAAGGGAAGTGTTTGCTTCATTTGGTCAGATATAGGTGTCCCTCTGTTTTTGTTAGACTCTGTAAGTCTTTTAAAAGGGAAGTGTTTGCTTCATTTGGTCAGATATAGGTGTCCCTCTGTTTTTGTTAGACTCTGGGTCTTTCAAAAAGTGGTAAGTTGTGATCATCATGTCATCCATCACTGTGGTATCTGTGTGAGTGGAGCTGGTTTATCACCTGAACTCTCCAGACCAGTGCTCTGTTGTCCCATCCTCCTGAAACCAGCCACTGACCGTCCGGACTGAAGCTCACCGTCTCCACACTCCCACTGTGAGCTGACAAGCAGCAACGTTAACTGGAGTCACGTTTGACTCAAACTATGGTCATCACAGCAATGTTTGGATAATTCAATCAATAATTTGATTACAAAAACTATGCTGATTATTGCTGCTGCTTAAGTTATGAATCATGTGAGGCATCAGTTTTTGATGAAGTGAAACACACCTGTCAGTATGTGTGTGCATGCAGTGCTGGAGCGACTCCAGATTCTGACGGTACGGTCGTGAGATGCGCTCGCAAACAGCTGACCATCCCAGGAGAACACACACGATTTCACTGGACCTGCAGATAATTACACTTTTAATGCATTCCTACATACATAAAATACATTTCTACATTCCATCCTCACAATGCACCGCTGGATGGACTCATTACTGCTGGAGTATATTATATATACAGTATATATCAATATAGCAAAACACTGCTCCATTATGAATAACACTACTTATTATATATATATATATATCATGGTGTTAAATTTGATATATATATATATATATATAATTCCAGTAAATCTTTTTTTCAGGATAGGCTTATGTATCTATCTATCTATATATCCATACTTATTTATCTATTTTTATATATCTATCATCATTTCCCAGTTATTCAAACAAATATTGACCATTTTGTGACAACATGCCCCCTCTATGGTGCAAGTTGTTAAATCTCCCATTAAACAGGCAATATTTCAAGTTTTTTTTCAGTGTCTAGCCCTATATTTGTGACTTTATTCCTGATATTATTTAGCAGTTGCACAACACAAGATCCCTGCATTGTGTATTTGGCAATCTTTATGCTTTTTTTCTTTACGACATGTTTAAGCGTCTTTTTTCTACTGTGAGTAATGCCTATTAATATGACTCAGCTAGCTTAGCATGTCTTTACCTTCAAATATCATTTTCAAACTCAATCTGATGGAACACCGACTTCTAAAAAGGCGGAAACGTCTGTTCTGGGAGTGTGTGTGAGTTCGAAGCCCGCGAAAAGGATTTCTTTATGGCAGCGACAAATACACGTGCAGTCAAATACTTACAACAGCGAATCCCACTCACTTTACTGTAGGGGACTCCAAAACCGCAAAAATTATATATAAATATATTTAACATATAAACATAACATATTTTTCATGAATACATGCATGTATTTATATAATAAATATACACAGTATACATATATAACTTTTATTTTGAATGAGATGTATCGTTTGACAGCAGTAAGTTGCTTTAATGTGTTACCTGAGTGTCCGCTAACTGTGGCCAGGTGTTTTGCACTGTTCGCGTTCCACAGGTACAGTCTGCCGTCATCACAGCACGTGAGCAGAATCTGACAGTCACGTGAGAAAGCGCAGCAGTTCACCTGAGACACAGACGAAACATGCTTATCTTCACCTAATTCATTCATCTATGTATTTAGAATTTAATTCATATTTTATAATTAGGCTATATATATATAATAAAATATCAACATTGTTGAAATATATAGAAAAGCATATTAAGCCAAGGCAACATACCTCTCCTTTGTGTTTGGAGAAATATCTAATGTTGGACACGCTGAAGCCTTCTGAGGGATGACGCCACATGTCTCCTTGTTCATGAGAAATCTCCATTTCAATAATTAACCATACACGGTGATTGGAAGCAGCTGCAGTGGTTCGTGTTGCAGCTCAGTTTTGTTTGGGTTGTGACTGTGTTTGTATCCAGAGTTACGCTCTGTTGAGCGCCTGCGGTTTACTGGGATTTTCTCCTGGTTTAGACTTTAACGAGCTCAGTTTGAGTGTTCAATTGTCAGTTGCACTTTTTAGGCACTGAATTTAAGTGATGTAAAACAGTGGTATATTCCTATAGCCTAACAATTTGATCAGAATTACGTAATGCTATGTATAAAGCACTATTATACCGGTTTATCACATACAAATAGCACCTTAAAGGGATCGTTCACCCAAAAATAAAAATGTTGTCATCATTTACTCACCTTCATGTCGTCTCAAACCTGTATGTTTTTCTTTCTTTTGCAGAACATTAAAGAAACCGTTTTGGTTACCCCTGATTTCCATTTTATGAAGAAAAACAAATGTCTTCCACAGAAGAAATAAAGTAATAAAGATCTGAAATTACATGAGGCTGAGTACATCATGATAGAATTTTATACAATTTTCTATTATATTATTTATATTATTTCTATACTATTATCATATTTTGTTCATTTTTTCATTTCAGGAGCCACTCCATATTCTATTAACTTTCATGACTACACAACCTTAAAAAATATATATAATATAATTTGCCAAGATTATAAAGTATATTAGTTGTACATTAGTGGATTAGCTGAATGACATACAAACGAAATGTATAAAATCTTATAGGCTAATCATAATAAATATATTCAGGAAATTACATTAGCAATATGATTTTAAAACCAGATGTCAATTGTTTCTAGGATAAATTTAAAGAGAAATCTATGAATCCTCTCAGTAAGTCTGTGTTTGAGAATACCAAACTTCCCCAAAAATGTGCACATACTGTAAGGAATCCAGGCACCTTCCTGTTAAATGCGTACGTCATCTGTGCATGTGTGTTCATGCTGTGTGTACCAGATGTGTTTGAACAGCAGTTTGTGCACGTAAACACACTCCATGGCCCTTCAGAGGACCTGACATATTAGTGTTATTTCAGAACTCTGTGAGTATTTTTGAGAACTTTCCCTGAAGCAGTAGTTTTCTATGCCCATGTTTCTGTGCTCTGTTTGTAATGAACACATCTGTGTTCCTGTCTCACAGTTCGACAGAGTAGCTGACACATTAGATTATGCTTTCTATTTCTGAACAGCAGGATGTTTAGTAATTGTTTGCATAAGTTTCACACAGCTTGCTCGCAGCAGAAGACGTGTGTGAGTCATTCAACTCATCCTCATGTAGGAAACAATGACACCTTTCACCTTTACTGAATAACATTTACATTTATTCATTTAGCAGACACTTTTATCCAAAGCGACTTACAATTGAGGAATACAATAAGCAATACAATTTAAAGAGGCAAACAGACACAGGGAGTGCTTGTAACACAAATTTCTAGGCATTGTTCAGAGCAAATTCTAGCCAGACGGTGAGAGTTTAGGGAAAAGAGAGCACAGTTAAGGAAAGGGAGCAAAAGTCAAGTGATGATGGAAGAGATGAGTTTTCAGTTGTTGCTTGAAGATTGTCAGGGATCCAGCGTTCCGGATGGGGGTGGGAAGATCATTCCACCGGTCAGGAACGGTGAATGAAAACGTTCTGGAGAGTGATTTTGTGCCTCTCTGTGATGCACCACGAGGCGTCGCTCACTCGCAGATAACAATCACGTTGATAGAAACCCACAGTTTCACAAACAAAATATGAGGTCTTCTGTAGTTGATGCAAACGATTTTAGAGAGAGAGAGAAAAAAAATTGTTTTAAACTATTTGGGGACAAAATGCAATTAATAAAATGCAACTAAAATCATGCTAAGATGAAATGTGTCATCTTATTGTAAGAATCTTTTGTCTGCCTCGACCCAGATTCCACTCCACAATATATGTTTGATCATGCTCATTTCCCAAAATGGCTTAATTATCATAGACAAGAAGAAAGTCAACAGTTATGTTGTTTGTGGAGCATTTGGGATGATCACATCCTGAGCAAATGGTCACTTATTGTAGAAGTGGAGCAGGTGTGGAACACTGAGACCCACCTCAGACAAAGGGGTGTCAGAACTTAATTAACATACAGACTACAGCTGTTACGACAGGAGCAACTTCATTTACATGAAGGGTAGTAAAACATGTATAAAAGGTTAGGAATTTAGGATGTTGGGGGTTCATTCCAACTCCGTTGAACCCAAGGCACAACATGTACTTGGTCACTGCTATGCTGCAATACACATCTTCATCAAGATCTTCAACGTCTTCATCATTTTTTCTTACATTATCAATTTGTAAAGGAATAGTTCTCTCAAAAATAAACATGTACTCACCCTCAGGCAATCCAAGATGTAGATGAGTTTGTTTCTTTGTTTCTTACAAACACATAACTTTTCACTTCACAAGACATTAATTGATGGAGTGGAGTGGTGGATTATTGTGATGCTTTTATCAGCTGTTTGGACTCTCATTCTGACGGCACCCATTCACTGCTGAGGGTCCATTGGTGAGCAAGTGATGCAATGCTAAGTTTCTCTATATCTGATGAAGAACAAATTAATCTATATCTTGGATGTTCTGAGGGTGAGTAAATTATGAGTTAGTTAAAATTTTTGGGTGAACTATTCCTTTAAAAGAGAGCAGATAATGCATCCCATCTCAGTTGTTGATAATGTCAAATCAAGCTCTTTTGGTGCATTAATATTATGAAATATGTTTGTTTTTTAGGTCTTTTTTGTTGTTGTTTGTTTTACTTTTGCACAATAAACAGTTTGTGTTTGATTGACACTTGATGTTCGATATACAATCTGGTAAAAACTAGTTTAGAGGAAGTTGAGCTCTTTGACCTGTATGTACGGGGGCTATAAATAAAGCAAGTGTCTGCACTGGTGTGTGGGTGTGCAAGAATGTTTTGGTGGATTACTTAAATCACATCAACGTATGTCCTTTGTTGGAAACAGGAAGGCATCTTTCTCTCATGTTATTTATCACTTTTGATCTGTATTTGATCTGCTCCTTCTGCGTCATGGACTGCGTCATGGACAGAAGACAACTTACTGCACTGATGGGAAGTGAAAACATGTTCAGACCAAGATCAGAAATGTGACCTCTGTTTGTGTTATCTTTCACCTACAGGCATTTCCTTCACACAATGGTTGAATGTACATACACGCAAAAATATATTAATTTAAAACCACCAAACTAAAATAAGATTGCTGTAAGACCAACGGGTTGTTTTCCCCTCAAGTCCCATCTTGCTGCCAAGTGAGCAATAAATATATTAAAACTATAATGAACGGTCCCTTTAAAACTTTAGTTGAAAAAGTTTTGGACAATTAAGAGCCTCAAGAACACAAAATGGTCGAAGTAAACATGATGCTAAAGGCAGAGGGGTTCAAAAGTGGGGACGGTGATGATGTCATCGGCATGGAACGAGAGAGAGAGAGAGAGAGAGAGAGAGAGAGAGAGAGAGAGAGAGAGAGAGAGAGAGAGAGAGAGAGAGAGAGAGAGAGAGAGAGAGAGAGAGAGAGAGAGAGAGCGCGCGAGCGAGAGAGAGAGAGCGAGAGAGAGAGAGAGAGAGAGAGAGAGAGAGAGAGAGCGCGCGAGCGAGAGAGAGAGAGAGAGCGAGAGAGAGAGAGAGAGAGAGAGAGAGCGCGCGCGAGAGAGAGAGAGAGAGAGCGCGAGAGAGAGAGAGAGAGAGAGAGAGCGAGAGAGAGAGAGAGAGCGCGCGCGCGAGAGAGAGAGCGAGAGAGAGAGAGAGAGCGCGCGCTCGAGTCACTTCATTATTCCACGCACAGACTGAACGTGTGGAGACGTCGTTTGTTTTTAATTGAGCACAAAGGACGTGTTTGTCAGTCATGGGGAAAGTTTTTCTTGTCGTGTTAATCGCTTTAATTCTTCTGAACACGACCCAGGCTAAAGGTAAGCGAATCTTTTTGTTAAACACGTATAATTTCGATTCACTTCATGTAACGTTAGACTAGTCTGAATTTCCTGTTGTGTGTGATGAACGAGAAAAGAGTCGGATTAACTGTTACTGTAAAAATACAGCAATAGATCTGATTTTGCTCAAATAGCGAGAGTAGAAGTGTTCCCGTTTTTAATTATTTATCTCTCTGTATTTCTTAGTGATCTGTAATCAAACAGATTTGACAAGTTCTAGATAGTTTTGCTATTATATGAATATTAGGCCTACATTAATTATTTTATGGACCAATTTAAAATAGCATAAGACACAGATAGTTCTTATTAATAAAAGCGTAAGTAGTTCGCAAATAACGTGAATGTGATTTTTTTCCTATAAACAAACCATTTTAAAGACTTTATTCCTCAGTGAAATAATCTATAATCATATATATTGGCAAAACCTTTGACATTTTGGTTTATTGTTCTTTTTATTTCAGGAATGTTATATTATGTATTTTTTATATAATAATGTTAAGTAGTAAGACAACAGAAGGTGTTATTAAATATAGGTGTAGTTTGCAAAATGATGTGAGAAGGAAAATGTTAAGATCAATATATTTTTGCAGTCCACTTTTTGTCTGTTAATATAAACTGTTTTATATTTATACACATGTTTTATATATTACTTAAAATAGTTTGAGATGGTTCAAACAGTCCTGGACATATAAACACATAAAGTAACTAATTTTCAACATTTCTTCTCCCAGTCCTATGCAAAGCATGCTGGGAACTAGAAATCCATTTCCCAATTTTCAAAAGTTATCAAGACAATTTTATTAAATCACTTTTTAATCCGTTAATTTTAAATTGCACACAGTATCAAGCAGATGCAATGATAAACATGTTGATGTCAAAAGAACTCATCAATATAATATTTGCAATTTAATTGAGCCAATAAATTAGAATTGTTAACTTGCAATTATTTTAGTTGTGGCAATATGATTTGTTTGCATACAAAACAAAAGTATCTTGTTATCCTAACTCTTCGCTTTGTCTACTTGTAGGAAAGAAGGTCAGGAAGGTCAGAGACAACAGCACTGCCATCGCCAGACCGAGGACTTTTCAAGGAAATGCCATCCCAGTCAACGTCCCTCCTCCTCCAAACCGAACGACAGACCCCCAAACACTCATCCTCCCGCCCGCCATTGATGTCGAGTTACGAAGCAACAACACGGCCAACTACCTCCAAGGTCCCCTGAGCAACAGGTTCATCCCAGCCGTCTACATCATAGCCGTCGTTGTCGGCATTCCCTCCAATATCGCCATCTTGTCTCCATTGGAAACAAAGTGAGGGTGATCTCGTCGGCTATATTGTACTGCAGCCTGGCAGCGTCCGACTTGCTGCTGTTGTTCAGTCTGTTACTGAAAGCACACTATCATCTCAGCGGAAACCATTGGATATTCGGCGAAGCCGCTTGTCGTATCACGACCGCCTGTTTTTACGGAAACCTTTACTGCTCCGCGTTCACATTAGCATGCATTAGCATCAAACGCTACATGGCTGTGGTGCATCCTTTCCTTTACAAGAGCTTACCAAATCGCTCATTCAGTGCTTGGGGTTGCTTAACCGTTTGGATTGTATTTATTATCGCCACTGTGCCGGAATTTCTAGTGCAACAAAGCTACCACATCACAGATCTCGGAGTAATCACATGCCATGACGTTCTTCCTGCTAATTTAGATTACTACCAGTGGCTTATCTATTATAATTTAGGCTTGACCTGTGTAGGTTTTTTTCTGCCCCTAGTGGTGACAGGGGCATGTTACACCTCTATCGTCTGGCACCTGAACCGTTCACACCGAGACTGGGCTCTTTATATCAGAGCTAGCACGTTTAACTTCACTATCTTCGTTTTGTGCTTCGGCCCGAGCAGCTGCCTTCATTTTGTGCATTACGTTCTGCTGTCTGTCGGCTCCACGGAGAGTTTTTACATTTACTTCAGCGTGTCCGTGTGTCTGTGTTGCCTGCATAGCGCTCTGGATCCGTATCTGTTCGTGCTCATGTCCAGGACTGTCGGAACCAAACGCTACTTCCTTACACGCAAAGGACGCGCGCTTAGCGTCTCTGCGTAAAGTCAACATGAAATGCTTGTTGCGAAGCCTGTTTAACTTCCCTAATCTTTGAAACTGGATATTTAATGTGACCTGTCTGAAATAGCCGAAAGATAAGAAATTAATACTTTTATGCAGCAAGAATGGATCAAATTGATCAAAAGTGACAGTAAAGACATTCATATTTTATAATGAAAGATTTCTTTTGAACTTTCTATTCAGAATCCTGAACAAAACGCATCACGATTTGCACAAAAATATGAAGGAACACAATTGTTTTCAACATTGATAATGATAAGAAATGAGCGGCAAATCAGCATATTAGAGTGATTTCTGAAGGATCATGTGACATTGATAAGGAAGCCTGTTTTTGCCATGAGATAAAAAAAATTTTAAAGATAATTGTGACTTTTTATCTCACAATTTGGACTTTCTTTCAATTCTAATCTCATAATTCTCAATTTTTTCTTGCAGTTCTGAGAAAAATGCTCTGAATAGTGAGACATAAACTCAGAATTTGCTAAATTATAAACTCAGAATTGTCACAACTCGCAATTCTGAGAAGAAAATAATCTAAATATTGTGATAAAAAGTAAAACTTGCTAGGTATAAACTCAGTATTTCAAGATATGATTTGGGAATTTCAAATTTGCAATTCTGACTTTTTTTTTCTCGAATAATGATTTTTTTTTTTTTTTAATTGTCAGATAAAAAGTTGCAATTAACTTTTGCATTTTTCTGTGGAAACCGGCTTTCATATAGTGAAGACTGGAGTAATGGATGCTGAAAATACAGCTTTGCATCACACGAATACATTTAATAAATTACATTTTATAATGTATTCAAAACAGAAAACAATTATTTCAATTGTAATATTATTTCACATAATACTGTATTTTTGATCAATTAGATGCATTAAGAATATAAAGCAAATAGTCGATTGTGATTTCATGTTGACTGATTCTAAAGAGTTATCTAGAATGTTTCTGAAGCAGCTTGTTCTAGATTTAAAGTTTTTAATATGTGAAGTGCCACGAGGAGAACTAATAGCTGGTAGTTCCAGCCAGAATCGGTTGGACCAGAGCAGCACCTTTTATACTGAATACAAATGGAGAGTCGTTTGAATGGCCCTTGAAGAAAAGGATGTAATATACTGCCTGGACTGTGTTCAGAGTCTGTGTGTTTTGAATGTTACATAAAGCCTTGTTGACCAAGGCAAAGTATGTCTGTTTGTATATAGAATCTAAATGCTTTGCTTCTTATATTTAAACTCATGTGATTTCAAAGCACAGCATTAATATAGTCATTAAAGCAAATAAAACAAAAGTCACGACTGTCTGATATTTTGTTTCAGTGAAGCTTTATCAGGATAGATGTGCATATATTAAATATGCCTTCTGTGTGTTTTTCATTGGATACAGCATGCGGGATGGATTTGACTGCAATGTGGCGACACTGTCTCTGGCCTGAAGACAAAAGTGCCAGTGGCTCGTGACTAACTGTGTAGCAACAGATTCTTTCTCTATGATTCTCATGCAGACGTGCACATACAGAGACACACTGCTTAAAGGAACAGTTTCCCCAAAAATGAAAATAAGCTGAAAATGTACTCACCCTCAAGAGATGTACAGGTACATCTAAAAAAAAATAGAATATGGTGAAAAAGTAAAACATTTTTCTTGTAACTTATTTCAAAAAGTGACATTTTTTATATTTTAGATTCATTACATGTAAAGTAAAACACTTAAAAGTTTTTTTGTTTTAATTTTGATGATTAAAGCTTACAGCTAATGAAAGAAAAAAAGCAGTATCTCAAAATATTAGAATATTTACATTTGAGTTTCAATAAATGTGACGCTGGACCAGTCTTAAGTCGCTGGGGAATATTTGTAGCAATAGCCAAAAATATATTGTATGGGTCAAAATGATTTAATGTATTTATCAGCTGTTTGGACTCTCATTCTGATGGCACCCATTCACTGCAGAGGATCCACTGGTGAGCAAGTGATGCCATGCTACATTTCTCCTAGTTTGATTAAGAAACACATTTTTTTGACTTGTCCTTTTATGACTGGTCCTTTTCAGGTGGGATTCAAAGCATATAGTGTTCCTCAGTGAGCAGTCTGTGCTTGAGGTGAAATGCAGATACCTTTGCTCAAACGCTTCATATGAGCACAGCACACACATCTCACTGTTCTGACATCTTCTATGGTTTCATAAGCGTAACTTTCCAGGAATGAGGAAGAGGAAGTCATGCAGGTGAGGAAAATGGCAAAGAAAGAAGGAAAGTGGTTATGTGTCATTGTTAATGCACAGAAATTAATGAATAAATAATATATTAAGTAGAATCTATAAAGTGCAATGTTACATCCGCATGCAAAAGTCTTACATATGGAGAAGTCTGTTTGTGGCTTGTTTTGCTATTTTGATATTGTGCAGTTGCTTTGACACAATTTGTATTGTTAAAAGCACTATATAAATAAAGGTGACTTGACTTGACTTGTTCCTGTTTTTGATTGTACAGAATCAAGTTTTCTAGAGAACTGACGAATAAGCCATACAAAATATTCAAATTCATTTTAGATTGAAGTCTTGTATTTTGGTGATTTGGATTTCTTATCAAAAGTGAAAGTATAAAAAATACTAAAATGTTTATGTTGAGAATATGTAAATAAGCTGAGAACCAATAAACACGCGTGAAAAGCAGGATGCAAAGGTGGGGCGCTGCTTACATATTTGATATTTATTAGTCCATAACACCAAATGGCCTAAAAATCATAACATATAGGCCAAAAGCTTATATAGCTAAATTCACAATTAGTATTTGCTGAAACGTTATCAGATAATAATAAGACATGAAGTGATACAATGTCATGTATTTATTTATTTATTGGTGATTTATTTGTTTAGCCTACTTGTTTCTTTATTAATATATATTTATATGTTTGTATATATTTTTTTTCATTTTCATTTTTAATGTATTATTTTATTTATTTATTTATTTATGTAATTATTCGTTCATCTTTTTGTTTGTATTAATTTTAAAATTATATATTTTTATTTTTGTCTTTAATTATTTGTAATTTGTTTATTTATTCATGTTTATTTATTAGTTTGTTTACTTCATTAATATATTATTTATTCACTTGTTTAATTATTCGTACATATTTTTGTTTGTATTCATTTTTAAATGATTTGTATTAATTTATTTATTTTTGTCATTATTTAATTTGTTTGCTTGTTTCTTTATTAATGTTTCTTTATTCATATTTAGTTTATTTAATTGTGTAGTTACTTATTTATTCAGTCATTAATGTATTTGTTTATTTTTATTTATTAATATTTATTTATTTGTTTGTTCCTTAATTAATATATTATTTATTAACTTTGTTTAATTATTCATTCATATTTTGGTTTGTATTCATTTTTTTAATTATTTGTATTTATTTATTTTTGTCATTGATTTATTTGTTTGCTTGTTTCTTTATTCAAATATGGTTTATTTATTTGTGTATTTACTTATTTATTCACTCATTTATTTTCTTTTTTCATATTTTAATTATTTATTTAATTTTTAATTTATAAAATTACTCCATTTACAACTGAGAATTTACATAGTGAGAGTTTTATTTTGAAACGTTTAAAGTGCTTTTATTTTGAAAGGTTGTCGGTTGGCGGGCTTTTGAATCGTCTCGTATTGCGTCTGGCTTCCCTCGCGTTGATCAGCTGAGGCGTGTGACGTCGTGAGCAGTGGACGCGGTTTGTTTAGCTGCCACGCGGTCGTCTGCCAGCCACGTTTTTCATAAACACGTGCTAATATTTCCAGTATTTGTCTTTACTAAAACTATATTTTCGACGTGTTACGATCTCAGAACGACATTCTCACTGGACTGAATCATGGCAGCCATCAGAGCGCATGTGGACACCCGGATTTACGAGAACTTGCCCGGGCTTGTCTGATTTTCAGGGCCGGGGAAAGACACCACCATGGACAGCAAATTTCCCAACCAGCTCTTCCCACACTTTTATCTGGATGGACCGCCTGAAGTAAAGCCGAGGCATAGTTATGGAGGCTGGGGTTCATACGAGCGCGTGCTTGCTGTCAATGTAAGACGATACACATCATAATAATGATAATGACAGACCCGTCCTTCCTGATTGTCGAAATAATGGTTCGTGACGCACAGAATTCAATGCATATGTGTTTAGCACAACCATTAACATCTAAACACATATTTAATAATGCTTTTGAGGCTTTGGAGCATTTGTTCTTTATTCTTAAATGTGACCCTGAACCACAAAACCAGTCATAACTGGTGTTTTTAACAAATTGATATTAACTTTATACATAATAAATAAGCTTTCCATTGAAAAAAATATAATTTTGACCCATACATTGTATTGTTGGCTATTGCTATAAATATACCTGTGGTACTTATGACTAGTTTTGTGGTGCAGGGTCACACATATAATACTTTTGAAACCCTTTACTTTTTAATGAATCAGGTTTTTCTTTTTTTTCTTATTTAATTTTTTTATGGCATGTAATAATTCCTTCAGTAGAGTTATGTAATGATGATGCTTGTTTCCTGCAAAATATTTTGAACAAGGAAAACAAAACTTTTTAATAGAGTTGTAGTAATCTGTTTTGTTTCTTCCTTGGATAATCAGTAAGAATGCATAATGATTTGATTTATTATGGTGACACTAATTAATTTATTATGGTTTAGTATAGTATTATACTAATTATGAGTCGTTATGGTATTGAGTTATTGGGTTGTTATAAATTATTGTTTGTTGAAGCACAGAAAATCTAAATGATTAGAATGCACATGTTCCAGGAGCAAAGCATTAAAAGAGAATGTATGAGATGTTCAAGATATAGAAGATGAGTTTTAATAGAAGTGGATATAAATATACATCTCATCTATGGTTTGGTGTTGTTTCACATTCAGCACCCTGTAACTGTGAAGCTGTGTCATGACTTGCCTGTGTTTATGGTGAATTGACAGTGTGATGGTGATCAGTCATCGATCCAGCATGTGTTTGAATCCCAGCACACTCTGAGTGGTGAGGAATGGGTGCCGGTCAAACCAGCCGTTACCCCTTTAATTCCTCCATATAAAGGTAAACGTCATTATTTAATGCTCTGAGGTTGAATCATTTGATGGGCTCAAAGTCGAAACATCCTCAAATCCTAGAATCTAAAATGTAAAGTTTCCCTTAATGTAGTGCGTTTGCATTGTACTGTTATAAATATATAGTCTGTGTATTTAGAATTTATTTTTTAAGTTACTCTTTGATAAAAGTGTATTGTTTGAATTTAACGACGAAAATCAAGGTTGTTTTACTAATGAGAAAGGCCAGTTTAATTTAATAATTTTATGTATGTTATATCTTTTGATAATATTTTTAATTGGCTTTGTGCTTTTTAATAGTACGTTTTAGTGTTTTTCTAAAGTGCTGTTGTCTTTTTTTCTGTTAAACTTTAATTATTTCAGTTTTTAAGAGAGTGTGTGTGTGTGTGTGTGTGTGTGTGTGTGTGTGTGTGTGTGTGTGTGTGTGTGTGTGTGTGTGTGTGTGTGTGTGTGTGTGTGTGTGTGTGTGTGTGTGTGTGTGTGTGTGTGTGTGTGTGTGTGTGTGTGTGTGTGTGTTCTGTTAAGCAATATCATTTATAAGATCATACAAGTTTTATTTTACTTTTGGTAATTTTAGTATTTTAATGTAATCTTGTTTTAGTAATTAACATTTATATATATGTTTTCTTTTTTATTTTATTTGAGTATCGATTTTGTATCGTTGGGTTAACAAAATAAAGTATTTATATTAAGAAGTTTACATATGTAGAAGTATCATTTATATGGAAATATTTACAAGATAATTAATTTTTATTTTTATTTTAATGTAAACTTTTATTTTATTTTTAGTTAGTAGCTAAGGCAGTAATTTTGTGTTCAATATTTAGTGTTTCATTTTATTTGAGCTTCATGTCAAAACAAAATGAAGTATTTATTAAGTGTTTTTTGTGTGTGTGTATATATGTGTGTGTAGAAAAATATATCTATTTAAAAATATAATTCATAAGATCATATAATTTCTGTAATTAAGTCTTAGTGGTTTTTAGTATTTTATTGTAAACTTATTTTATTTCTGTTAGTTGTTATGGCAACATTTTGAATTAATTATTTTAAGAAGTTAGTTTTTTTAATCTAATTTTGTATTTCATTTTATTTGAGCTTCTTGTCAATTAATGAATTTAATAATTTTAGTTTTCATTAACGATAACATTTGAGAAATAAAGGTAATGTTTAATTGAAACGTCACACTGTAAAGAAGTGTTACTTGATCTAAAAATTTGTGAAATAATTGTGTATTTGTGTAATTTTTTGGTTTGTTTTCTTTCACCTTTCCAAGATGCCAAAGTCTCATCTGGTGTTCTTCCAGATCCAACGGATTTTCCACAGCATGTAAGTTGAAGTAGTGTGATACATAAAAATAAAGTTTTTTGTTTTGAAGTGACCTTTTATCTCGGTGTCAGTGGAACTTGTGTACACAGTACATAACGCAGTTTTCTCCGTGTTTCCCTTCAGATGCAGTATTTTTACCAGCATCACTGTATGGATGCGTTCTCCACAATGGGACATTTGCTTCAGGACAACTTTACTTTCAAAAACGAACCGCCAAAGGTGAGAGAGTCCCGATGTGTTGTGCTCAGAATGAATTTTCCTGTTGGTTTTTTATGTTTTCTGGTGGTTTTGTAATAGTCGTCTTCTGTTCTTGTTTGTCAATTAGGATGTTATGTCAATGCACTGGGCTAAAAACTTCATAAAGGGCTTAAATTATAAAAGGTAAGAATTTATGTGAATCAAATATTAGTGTTTTACAAAAAAAAACTAGATGGGTTGTCAGCAAAGAAAACAAATGGGTGAAGTCCGAGTATATACATAATGTATATGGTGACATTCAGTTTAATAATGCCTAAAAACAATGAAAATCAAACCTCAGATGTGCTCTTCTGTCTGTTAGGTGTGAGGTCGCGTGTTACTCAACGAAGATCCGTCAATGGCACCATCTAGTCGGTGATATTGTGAGCGATGTTCCTCCATCTCTCCTGGCCTCGCTCCTCCACGAGGAGCTGACGTCTCGGCGGGAACAGCAGCGGTTCTGTGCAGACGCCACAGGGGGCGCTCTGGGATACGTGCCCTTACACGAGTCCGGGGGGTACAGCGATGGCTGTCTGATCTATCCCAGCGGAGAAGCAATGGACCGACTCAGTATCCTCTTTCGTAGTTGCGTCATATGTCATAGTTTGTTGTTGCCATGGTGATGAGCTTTGATCTAATACAACACTATAGCATCATAGAAGTGAGATTTGAAAAACCATCCATTTATTCATAAATTCAGTTCAAATTTAAAGTCATAAAAATGCCTTAAATGGTAAAACAAGTCTTTATTATTATTTTAAGATATCTTAAAGGGACAGTTGACCCAAATGTAAATTCAGTCACTTAAGCCGGGCTTACACTGTGCGATTTTTAAAAGTCCTTTAGGATTGTACTTGTCAGACTGTACGAACATGATGATCATGTCATACTGCGGGATCTCAGTTGTCATTAATGTCAGACTGTACGACAGTCAAGACGAGTTAAAAACGGGTGCACGCAAGAAAACTTGTCCGGAGTTTTACATTATCAACCCATACACGTTCAGTGACTGCGAACTGCGTTGCACACGGGACCGAAATGTTGGCTATCATGAAAAGTATATGAATGGTGGCAATACCGGCGTATTTAAGAAGAATAGTGTATGCAGCTCTACACACCCACATGAAAACAGCGGCGCAACCAGTGTTTATATAGAAAAGGCAACATATCAGATGAATTCCGTGAGCGGAGGACGGGAGCACCGGAGTTTATGGCTGATAGAATAATTATCTAGCATTAATTCTGCTCATAGCTTGTCTTGAAAAATGAAGACGGTTTGTGTTTCATCGTAGGGGTAGTCACACTGCAGGACTGTGCGCCAAATCTTCTGACACTGCCAGAATTTCGTCGGAGGTGAAATTTGATTGCAACAGTCATTAATCGGCTGTCGGTGAACATGTCAAACCAGCGATCAAAGACTACAGATTTTAGCCAAGGATTATAAGAATCTTTTAGGATTTTCTAAATTTGTCTCAGACGACCAAATCGTGGCCAAAATCGCACAGTGTGAGCCGGGCTTTTACTCACCCTCGACTTGTTCCAAATCTATGGTAACCAAACAGCTGACGGTAGCCATTGACTTCAATAGGATGGAAAAAACACTATGGAAGTCAATGGCTACCGGCAACTGTTTGGTTACTAATATTCTTTAAAATATATTATTTTGTGTTCATCAGAAGAAAGAAACTCATATAGGTTTAGAACAACTCAAGGTGAGTAAATGACTATTTTAATTTTGTGGAATAATGTCTTTGAATTTGAGGGCAGAGGAACTGGAATCATGATGCAGCCTAATGTGATTAATTAAACTTCTAAAGCCGATGATTTAATAAAATAACTTTCAAAGTCAAAACATGTACTCTACAGGCTCACAGAGCAGTTCACAAACAATGAATCATTTTGAGTAAAGTATTTTCTTGAAAACCCAATGATTCTAGGATAATATTTCAATAATTTAACACACGTTCTCTTATTTGAACTTTGAACTTATTTTAGGCTAGCTGCCAAGGCTACATTTCTGCCTTTTAAGTTAATCTTTCATCTAATATTCACAGTCAGTTTCTGCAGGTCTTCACAAAGTCTTGCATGTGGTTTTTCAATCTTTAGGAAATGTTAAAAAGTGTTGGCATCTCTGGTAATACTTCCTTCACTACCGTTCCTCAGATATCCACAGGGTGGTGCAACAGTTCAGTGATGACAAGCCTCCTAGTTTTGTGATGGACTCCCAACCTTTTGTCTATTGTTTGAATGGAACTGTCAGACAGATCAGTTCGGCCAATATGGAGGATGTAGGTGAGATCTGAGAAATGCATGAGATGAGAACAAAGCCATACATTGAGGAAGAGTCAATACTAGGGCTGTGCAATTAATCCCATGCGCATCTCGTCAGTAAAGCCGGCCCCATGATTGGCTGTAAATCTCCATCAGCTGTTTTCAAATGGAGCAGCAGTTAATACACAGAGCCGTAGTTCACTGACAAGCTACGTGAGATCGCGTTCATAATCGAATGCGATTCTTCTGCGATATTGCCTAGCTTGTCAGTGAACTACGGCTCTGTGTATTAACAGTAGGGGTGTAACGATTCCCTCGTTTTCTCGATGCATCGATTACAAACCCTGACGATTACAAACCCTGACGATCATGCATCGGATTTTTGAATCTGGATTTTTGAATTGTCGATTTCGGACAGTAATCGATTTAAAATGCTAAGAATCGAATGAATAGCGATTCAATGCTTTCAAAATATATACACATTAAATTACTACAAGCACGAATGAATGGAGACCTTGAACAGTGTTCGTGCCTCACATCTCTCCTTCACGCGCTCCACTATTAACCGCCTGTCACAGGATTGCGCTCGCGCTCCGTTCGTCTCACTGACACATTTTTGGAGCAGCTGATGTGTGATCTCTTAGTACTCGTGGCCAGTAATGCTATAGTGAAGTAGTTTTTCAATGGCTCTCATACCGACGACATTACCCGAGCTGTCGCAGGCTGTGCATTTATTGCATGGACGGAGCAAGAATGTAAATGATAAATGTGTTTTAACAATGTCGCTGAACCGAACAATGTACGAAGGAAACAGTTAAAATAACCACAGCATTAACAACAACCTTGAAATAAGAGCGGGAGGTTTATCTAATAATCAGATGCATGAAAGTAGCGTTTGTTGCTATAGCAAACAGACATCGGCACTCTTTCTTTCAGAATCATCATTCGCTGATGGAGAGGAAAAGTTAAATACTACAGCATGTTATTTTATGAAAATGAGAAAAATACGTTTTCGCACTGAAAGAGAAGTGATCTCGCTCAAAGAACATGCCAGGCTATATCTGCAGCTGAGATTAATACAAAGCAGAATGAACTGATGAAACATTAAGACAATAAATACAATTTATGAATGATGCAGTGCTAATTGACATCATTTATTACAGTAAAGATACTATAAAGTACATTTTCTACCTTATTCTGTGCAGAAAATTTATATAATTGTTTGTAGTATAGGCTATAAAACAATCATAAAAAGGAAAAATTATAGATTAGAAATGATTGATTATTGTCCAGCAGTGTATTTGATTTCTAATAGCAAATTCAAAGTAAGTGATAAGAAAATTATTTATTGAAAAAAAAAATTATAATAATACGTACATACATAAAATTATTGTATTTGACATTTCTGTCACTTCTGAAATGATGGTGTGACAAAATCTTGGCCTAATAATTGTTAAAAATCATACATTTCTAAATATGCCATATCATGCCATAGCATCATTAAACTAGCACTAACAAAAGAACCAGGCTGCTGTGTAATTTGCCCTCTGACTAAGCATTTAAAGAATCCCGTGAATGCACTTAAAGAATGCAGAATCAAATCGTTAATTGAATCGAATTTTATTGTGAATTGAATCGAATTGAATCATTCTGAATTTACAAAAATCGTTCTTGAATCGAATCGCATGGGAATTAAATTAACAGCCGCTCAATTTGAAAACAGGTGATGTTGATTTACCGCCAATCACGGAGCTGGCTTTACTGACGAGATGCGCATGGGATTAATTGCACACCCTAGTCAATACACAAGCCTAAAGAGTATTGCATTTTTGGTAATGAGTCTGGAACTACCAATAACGCTCAAACAGTCGTAATCACTTATGAAAAGGATTTCATGTCAAGAGTGTCTGCATTTACATCTGTAAAACATCTGTGTGCAGGTAACGTGGCGGTGCGGTCGGATCATTTCTGTGGCGTCTGGCTGCTAGGAGACAAAAGAAAGCCACTGTTAATGGACGTCATCCAGTCAAAAGATCGCTTCTCCTGCATCACCGTCAGGTGTGTTTGAAAGATCTCACATGCTTCTCAAAACGTGGTCCTGATGGACCCGGATTAATCAGGCTTTCCTGAAGACTCACTGCTAGTTCACCAATCATCCACACAGTCCAGTGTCTAGTTGATTTGGACAATGTCCCTAGCGGTTATTCAGATCATTAGCTTCCTAGCACCTTTGGCGCTGAACTGCCTTTCTGTGTGGCCTGATAATCAAATGACTTTATTTTACTATTGCGCTGAGTGAGTGAAAGCATTTCTGACTCCAGAGTTAGTTGTGTTTGTGTTGGTTTGCTGTATGTACTCGACACAATGGTCAACATTTAAGTACTAGAGGCTATGCTGTATTCTGAATATAGTTGCATATGAAAATATATACAGCACTGTTTAAGAGTTTGGAGTCGATAAGACTTAACTCTTCTGCTCACCAAGGCTGCATTTATTTGATCAAAAATACAGTACAGCAGTAAAATTGTCAAATATTACTACAATTTCAAATGACTGTTTTATATTTGATTATATGTTATGATGTAATTTATTCCTGTGATGCAAAGCTGAATTTTCAGCTTCATTAATCAGGTTTAGAGCATCACATGATTGATAAATTGCAACAATATTACTATTGTTTACTAAAACGTAAAACTCAAAGTAATAATATTAATATTTTGAAGAAATGTACTAGTCAAGATACTTTTTCGCCCATGTTTTAAGTTAACAGTTTTGTTGTGCAGCGTGTTTTATGGATTCTCGTCTGTGAAATGCGCCACGGTATGTTGTCGGTTAGTTGACGCGAGCAAAATCGATTTAAAAAAATCGACTAAAATCAACGAATCGCGACAGCCCTAGTTAAATTGTTACATTTTTAGTTCATTTGGCACTTTTGATGATACATTTGTGTAAAGTCATAAAACACAGAATCCAGGGGAAAAAAATCATTTCATGAGGCTCTCAATGTCTAACAAACATGTGGAAAGCATTTCCTTTTCCATTAATGATGAATCATGACTATCGTATGATATGGAAAAATATTTTTCACCATATCGTCCAGCCCTAGTTCTGAATATATAACATATATAATTTTCAGCATCCTAGATCAGACCGTTTTCATATTTATTGCTTTTGTGGATCTTAAATGTATGTTTGGCAGCTGTCTTAAGAAAAGCAGGAATGTGGTTCGGGATATGTTCTGGATCTGCAGGATGTATTTTAGCCTTTGGCCTTTGTAACAGTAGCTAAACCTGTAACTTGAGTTAAAGTCTTATGTTTTGTCCTCTACAGTCCACACGTCCCCAATGAGCTCGCGGTGGTCAATGAGCAGGGAGCAGCTTATCTTTGGACTGCGAAAAAAGGGTACGTGTGTTTAAGAACAACGTGTGCTTCACTGGCTGTTATCTTGTGCTCTGAGCTCCAACATCTTCATCATATCAGCTTCCTCTACAAAGTGTTCTTTAGTTGAGTTCGTCCAGTACTCAAGCGCATGGTAATAGATGTTTTTATGTTCACATTTTTAATCTGCTTCTAGAGAATGGTTTAAACTTCATTTACTTAACTCATGTTTTAAACTCAACTTTCAAACGCTTTGCCATAGCTCAGAGATTCCCAAACGCTTTCAGATGAACACCTTTGACCTCAGATATTGTTTTTAGTGTTAACTGAGATTTTAAGTTCATATTTCAGGAATTCAACAACACTAAAGCACATAGCAAAATTGCTAAAACTTTAAATAAAATTAAAATAAGTTAAAACATAAACTAATTCAAAATGTGAACTATAATATATAAATAACACTGATCTGAGGTGAGCAGTGTTATTTATATATTATAGTTCACATTTTGAATTAGTTTTTTATGTTTCAGCTTATTTTAAATTTAGTTAAAGTTTTAGCAATTTTGCTGTGCTTTAGTCATTTTTATTAGTTTTATAAAAAAAAAATTAAATTTAGGTTTAATTTATATTTATTTTACTAAGTATTGTTATTTTTATTATTTAAAAAAATAATAAATGAGATGAATTTTGTGATGTTTTTTAAGTTTAATACTTTAACTTATTTTAATTTTATTTGCCAAGGAAATATTTACTGTTTAACTAACTTTTTGTTACTTTCTTTAATTGTAACTTTAGTTTATTGATTTCAGCTTAATTTTAGTTAGCTGAAAATATATTGTTTTAAGTAAACAAAAACACTACTGCATGACATAAGTAAATAAAAATATCTAAATATAAATTAAAAGGTATTTAATTTTTCTTTAGTATGTATTATTTTTGTTTAATTTATTTTGAAATGAATAATTTCAATGTTTTAGTGTGACTTTTGTTTGAATTCTAGTGTTAAATGTCAAGATATTCCATGAATGAAAACATAAATTAAATTTTGATTATCACAGAATGTTATCATATGGCTTCAGAAGATATTGAAAATAGTGCATGATTTGTATTTCAAACTGTTATGATGTTTTTTTTAATGGTGCTTTTTCAAACAGGACAAACCTGGGCCAATTAAAACAGTTACAATTTTACCTTTTGTGTTTCATAAAACATAAATCATATGACTTTAAATGAACTGCAGTGCATTTGTAAAATGCATTTGTCATAAACACAAATACCTCCGGATGCTGTTTATTGCAACCAAACATATATAATGCATTGACATTTTTTTCCATATTGCATTCACCTCAACCACAAATCATACATGAAAGCTTCAGTTTCCACTCCTGACTCTGTTTATAGATTCTGAAGCAGAAGCTCTGATTTGCGGGTTAATACGTCTGTCCGCTGAGCTGATGCAAGCTGCAGCACATGATTGTGTGTGTGTGTGTGTGTGTGTGTGTGTGTGTGTGTGTGTGTGTGTGCGTGTGTGTGTGTGTGTGTGCGCGTGTGTGTGTGTGTGTGTGTGTGTGTGTGTGTGTGTGAGTGAGAGAGAGAGATATGTTGTAACCTGTCCAGAGGTTTGTGACATTCTGTTCTCTTTCAGATTGCAGAAGTTCCGTGAGGAGGATTCCAACCTGTACTTCAATGCTAAGTCGCCGTGGCGATGGTGTGAGTTCTCCTGTCACCCGAGAGTGATGGTGTATGCTGACAGAACAGGGGCGGAGCTTACAGACTTGCGGGTAAAGCTACACCTCTTATTATTGAACAAAACCTGGTCATGGATTTATTATACAGAAATGAGTCCTCCATAAAGACGTAGCACCTTATCAGAGTCCATTTCATTCATTTTGATAGTCTAACCAACAACTCCAATCAGTGTCGAAACAACATCATATAAATCTTTTTGTGCACAATAGTTTATTACATGTTACGTGTTCCTGTGGCTCAGTGGTAGAGCATTGCGTTAGCAGCGCAAAAGGTTGTGGGTTCGATTCCCAGGAACACCAATAACTGTTTCATAAAAAAGTCGCTCATTATAACCTGTAAAAGCATCTGCTGCTAAATGCATAAATGTAAATGTACATGTAAATATTATACAGCTGAAGACACACCTCTTCTGTGAACACTTAGGCCTAACTAATCCACAACCATTAACAAAGGTGCTTTACTGTAACTCACATTTAAAATAAAGTCTTCTTATTTTAAGACCTTTCAAGAAATTAAATGTAACATGTATTTGGTGAAGAAAAGGCTTTAATTAAGCTGAATTTACTCCTTTTTGTACCATCACTGTTTATTTTAGTTTTGTGTATTTATAATTATTATTTTGTCTCACATTGTTGTTCTTCTCTTTATTCCTCTGTGTTTATATTTAGGTGGTTCTTAATTTCATATGAATCTTTCCTCTATGCAGAGTGCTGACAGAACTCACACGTTGTTCCGGATCGGGAGGACAGCAGCTTGTAAGTCGGGAGAGCGAGTGATACTCGCCAAATACCTGAGTAAAAGCCACGCCCATCACCACCTCATTAACACCCAGGTAAACTCTGTCATATATCACATAACATCCGAGGGTTTGGGTCAGATACTAGCCTGAAGGAGTGGCAGCGGTGTTTCACCCTGTGCTTTTTCCAGGCGATCCTCCAGAACTTCCTTGAATGATGATCTGTATCAAATGTCAATGGATTCAACACACAACACTGAACCCTTTTATTCTTTACAGGAAAGGTTATCAATATCAGTATAGTTAGAGATTTGATCTTTAATGCTGTGGAATGTTTCTTTATTCCATATTGTATTGTATCCCTGTGATCTTGACCGCAGAAAGCACCTTAGCAGTACCATGGTATTTCTGTGGTAATCTTTGAACTACCTTAGTGTACGCAAAAACAATTGTTTATGAATAGAGTAATCATTAAGTGCCATCGTATGCTAGTTTTATCTACTGTTTAAGGTTTAGATCTTTGTTTTTGAAAGGTCTCTTTTGCATTTATTTGATTATAATACAGTCTAATAATTAATATTGTGAAATATTATTACAATTTGAATTGAAGCTGAATTTTCAGCATCATTACTCCAGTCTTCAGTGTCGCATGATCCTTCAGAAATCATTCTAATATGCTGATTTTATTATTAATATCAATGTTGAAAACAGTTGTACTGCTTAATATTTTTGCGGAATCCATGATGCATGATTCTTTGATGAATAGAAAGTTCAAAAGAACAGAATTTATTTGAAATAGAAATCTTTTGTAGCATTAGAAATGTCTTTACCGTCCCTTTTGATCGATTTAATGTGTCCTTGCTCAATATAAGTATCCATTTCTATTAATGTCAATCAAAACAATTTGAGCCATAGTGTATATTTAAAGACTCACACTGTTACTGGTATCTAATGCATTCACTGCAGTGTAAGAGAAATAAAGCATTTCCTTGTCTGCAGGTTTCCACCTACATCATGGATGAACGGGTTCCCAGTGTCCCCATGCTGAAATGGGACCATATGATGGAGTCTCCACCGATGTTTGCCTGCGATTTGCCAGCACGTACCCCGAGCGAAACATGCAAAGTGCTGCTGGGTGCTCAGAGGTCACAGGAACTCATGTTACTGCAGTACACAGGTGAGGAGATTGGTGTATGAGCAACAGTTTCATCATAATGTGTGCTTTTATGTATTTGGATGACGCTTTCATCCAAAGCAAATGGCAGTGCATCATTATCAGCCTGTTAGTTGTTATGTAACCTGGAAATGTGCACCTGCTGTAGTACTGGAAGATAATTGTTTATGCAAAGCAAGTAACAGTGTATATAAGCTGAATTGTATTGGTCAAAGTGAATTTTTTTCATGCATTAGGTTGGTTCACTGAATGCAGTTTTGCGTTCTGCTGCATTGCTTTTATAATTGTTTTGTAATGTAAATGAGCTGGGCAGGTGTCTTTGACTGTCATGCACATGTGCAAAAAACATAACCTGTCCTTTACTTGTTTTATACATTTTGCTGCATCTTGGTGTTTTCGATTGCAATAATGTGTTTCCTGTGTGAACTGCCAATAAGAAAAATCTTCAAACAACTTGTGGTGTAATGGATTGCTCTGCAAGAAGTTTCACTTTGGATAAAAGCATTTGTTCTAAATAGCTGCATGCTAATGTGATCTCACTCAGGTGGGAGAGAGCACGTCTGTCAGACTCGAGGATCCATTCAGAAGCTTGTTAGTCCCAAAGAGAGTCTGAGTCACCTAAACCCACTGCTACCCCACAAGAGGCACGTCGCTCAGAAGAGACTGAATGTGCCTGCTGCAGGTCAGGATGCTTTTACAACCATTTCAACAGTTTTGACTAGAATGAAGTATTTACTCTATGAAATAATTGTCAGTCAAAGCATAACCAATTTTGTATTTATTGCTTCATTAAAGAGCTGATAAAACCATAAGTAGAGTAATTCATATGACTGCAGTTTGTAAATTAGGATAATCGCTGGTGCATTGAATGAACCATTGGGTAAAGTGGGAAAGATTTCCTGTTCCATCACAAGCAAATTGATGTTAACACCGCCTAACTCTAGCTGGGGTTGTCATGTGATCACAGTACAATGTGCAAAAAAATCCCCAGATTAACTTGTATTATATGTCTGCACAATTTGGGGATTATTCTGACAAGATTGCAATTTAAAAAAAATAATCAACAAAAACTCTAGGTTTGTTGTGCTTGTTAGTAGGGCTGCACAATTTGGCCAACAATTTTGTGATTTGTATACCAATATTACTATTAAATAATAAAGAATGATATTAATATTTATGATTAATATTAATAAAAAATGAAATATCACTGTAAATTAAAGAGTGTTTAAGAATTGATTTATTTCATATGATTTAGATATGTCTTAATTTTCTGTTTTTGAACCATCAAGCTTTTATTTTTATGGAAAACCTTAAAAGCTCTTGTTTGTTCACAACACCTGGTACTTCAAATGCACATATGTGACCAAAACTCACATTCATTCATAATTTGGTGCAGTGATTATCAGACTAACGTGCTGCTTTCCCATTCTTCCTCAGGTTTCACAGCTGTACAGAAGAAAGACTACCTGTCTGTTTTCCAGCTCACAGAAACCGGTGACATCTTTTACCAAACACTGAAGCTGCACACTGATCAGACCGCAAGCAGTAACGACGCACCAGACCAATCTGTCAGTGTGCAACCTACAGTAGAAACTGGAGAGAGCGAGAACATGCAGTCCCACACTGACAATGACGACCAATCTGTTCAGAGCGACTCCGAGGCCGAGGGACGGCGGGCGGTGCTTCGTCATTTGGAAGTAATCGACAATGTTGATAACTTAAATGCTTTGGATACAAATGAAAATATCAGGAAAGAACCATCACACCATTCGATTGGGAATAAACCAAGTTGTTCCACCAGACCGCCCAACCCAAGCAAGGATCCAGATCTACAAGCTGCCTGGAACAAATGGTTTAAACCCATTTTCGAAAAGGCTAAAAAGCGACGCCCTAATTTTCGCCGGATCAGAACGGATCATTTAAAGGGCATGATGGGCAAAAAGCTGAATAAACCAAAGGAAGATCGATTGATGAGACTGAGAAAAGACCTTCAAGAGGTCATGAAGAAGAAAGAGATGCTCTTGCATGGGGCCACTTACCTCCCTCACATGAACGTTACGCCGGTTCCTGATCCTGTAGATCCCGACGACTGGCCTGACGATGTGAGCCAGCGGTTGGCTGCGTCGTGGGAGGGCCAGTGGACATACTGGTGGGAGGAGAAGCTGGGTTTGAACCAAGACAAGAAAATCGCAGCTCTCCGTCGAAAGCGTCGGAGAGAGAAACAAGCCAAAGCTCGCAATCGCACCTCACTTACTGGAAGCTTCACCTCGTCTGTGAGTTACCAAGAGAGTCTCTCTGGATTGTCAACGGTGGGCAGTCAGTGTCTGGGTTCGGATGACGAGACTTTGGAGAACTCAAGCTCGCAAGCTACGGATATGGAGGAATGGAGGGCCAGACCTGAGATTCACCGTAAGAGCCCCATCATACTGAGACGGTTTTTAAATGAACAATCGACTACAGAAAAATCTTTCACATCATCTAGAAAATCTCCTCCAAGGCCTGATCAAGACCCTTTGACGTCTCTGTCAAAATCTCACGTCTTCCATTCAGGTAAGGGTTCCTTATTATGGAATTTTAAAGCCGATACTGATAAATTATCATTTACAGCTATTTGTGGTGATGCCTATAACTGATCATTTGACTTTTGAAGAAATACATTTTAAAAACTGATAAATTAAAATTATTCTCTTGAATCTTTTTGACTGTCATAGATTTTATCCTGCATTAATCAGAAATTAATGACATTAAACTAGCATAAATTGTATTGTGTCCATTTGTTAAAAATGTAGGGTTAGTAAGATTTTTATTAAGTAATTCATACTTTTATTCAACAACATCAAATGTGACAGTAAGGACATTTATAATGTTACAGAGATTTTTATTTAGAAATAAATAAAAGGCAGTAGAACTGTTTTCAACAGTGATGATCAGAAATGCTTATTGAGCAGCAAATCAGCATATTAAAATGATTTCTGAAGGATCATGTGACACTGAAGAGTAATGATGCTGAAAAATCAGCTTTACATCACAGGAATAAATGACATTTTACTATATATTAATATCGAAAATGTTTATAATATTTCACAATAATACTGTTTTTAACAATATAAATAAATGCAGCCTTGGTAAACAAAAGAGCCTTCATTCAAAAACACTAAAGAAAATCTTACCAACCCCCTTTAACATTTGAGTATTTATGGTTATCCTGATAAATCGTTTTAACAGATCGCTGAACAGTGAATAACAAACATACAATGATCTACACCAAAATGTGTCAAAACATCATACAATTTCAACTAGTAGTAATACAGGTTTTGGGTCGTTTACTTTGTGTTTGACCTTGTTTAATCTGGCTCATTATTGTGTACCATGTTCATAAGCAAAAACATGTCTGTTTTAGACTTTTTGTGTATGATGTTTTTATTTCGTCTTGATGTATAAACAAAATAGACCTATTTAAAATGGCATACGTGTACTCGCAGCAGATATATTTTTGATACGTTGTTCACCTCTACTTTCAGGTTGAGCGACCGGCGTCTAGAACCCCTAGTGTTGCATCGGGGATGGATTTGGGCCCTCCTGCGTCGCTCCCCTCCACACGGCCAACAACTGTCCAATCGAAACGGCGCAAGGAGTTTTACCTTAGTTCCCTTCCCACGTCCCAAATATCGACTCAGGACCCCGCACCCGATGGTGGATATTCTTCACAACGGGTTCGCCCTTCTTCTCCGACTCCTTCATCTCATCGCTCCTTGTCTTCCCAGAGAGTTCCCCAATTCAGAAGCCTCTCTCAGGCCTCCCAGCCAAAGAAGAAATCTCGGATGGGCTTCTAAAGATCCGCCTCCGAGCAAGGAATGCTGTGAGGCAAGTGACCTACTTTTTGTGTGGTGTCAAATGTTTGGGCACTGTACAGAGGCGGGATGTGTTTGAGCGAGAAACTCGAGCCAGTAGTGAGAGAGTGTGTGAGGAACTGCACAAATATTTGTGCGTTTGTAATGAATAGCAAATGCTAACTGTTTGAACCAATTAGAGCGTGCTTGTGGTGTTTAGCATAGTTGATGTCCGCTTGCTTTTCTCACTTGATGTATGTGTTTACATAACTTGTATAATGCCTATAGAGGAAAACCGAGGCATTATGAATATCCCGATTGTTATTTTAAGTTTATTACTTGGGTTTTCAAATCCATATCCGAAAACATCTTTAAATGCTTGCTTGTGTAGTTTTTCAAAACTACTAGTGAACTAGTGTGTGTAATGAAACAGATCCTGTGGTATTTTTATGGCATGTTGCCCACCTGTTCCTACAAGGGAACAGAAATTCAGATTGTTTCCAGTCTTTGTCTTATTAGACATGCACTGGTTGTTGGTTTCTCATAAGAACGAGTTCCTGTTTTTGGGGAAACTGTGAAATCGCATCACACTGGTTGTTTGCAAGTGTGTAAATCAGCTGATAACATCATGACGTTGTAGTTGACGAAGGCTCTTGTGATGAAGCCGCTGCTTTGTCTTACTGTTGCTGTGTAAAATATCCTGCGGCACTGAGGCGGTTTACAACATCTGCTGTCTGTTTGCCATTATGTGTGTGTGTGTGGATAGACGAGGCTCTTAAGAACACAGAACTGATTCAGGAAAACCAGACGAAGCAAAACAGGAGACAGTGAATTTCAAAATAGCTTTTTTTAATTGTGAATTTTTTTTTATATATATATTACCATGACAAAAATAACAATAAATAAGTTAATATCTACAAGTTGCTATACAGAACGTATATGCATTTTTTTTTTACATTATACAAATGTACATTTTATAAGGTTTTTAGGCTTTTTTTGTTGCACATTTTCAACGTACAGTATTTGTCTTCATCCATCGGCTAAAGTGAAACTTATACTAAGTTGGCAAATAGGTTAACAACATCACACTCACATACACACACGAAAAATAAACAATCCACTGTTTTTCTGCGAACACCACTGTAAATCTCTGACTGTTTGACCTCAGAGAGGTGACAGTTCTGCAGGCACGCAGCTTTCCCGCTGTCACACGCGTAAAATCATATTACAAAACTGTGCAAAGCACCAAAGTACAAGTTTCAAGTTGTTCTCTAACAGTCTAGTGTACCTTGGATATGTCATATTGAGCCGTCTGGAATGTTGACAAATCCGAACATGCATCTACTATATATGCTGCGGCTACATCTTCTTTTTTTTTTTTTTAAGTTTTTAGCTGCCAGTGTTGTGCAGTGCTGAATTATTTCACCTTTAGCTTAACACGAGTAATCAAGAGAGATGTTTACAGTATGTGGATTGGCTTTCTGTATAGCCATCAAAGAAGAGTTTTAAAATACAATTCTGATATTTTGGACTCGGTGGTTTCGTTGAACCCAGGCACAATGGCACCTCGCTGTATAACTTGAGGTTTCCAGCCAGGAGGGGGCTGTGACATCATCTTGGAAGATGACAAGGAAGCCACATCTCCATTGGTGGTTGTGCTCCTTGGCAAGTGGTTTAGAGCGTGTTACTGTCTGCGGGCACGGGAGCGGAAGTTCGGGGGGAAGTAGGGTCCCTCGGCGTCACTGCCCAGTGAGCTGCTCAGACTCTCTTCCCCGGAGCTCAGGTCTTCACTTGAATCCTCACTGTCGTAAAAGAAGAAGAAAACCGTCAGATGCGCTCTCATTTATTTCATTATTTGACAAGTTTATTAAAGAATATTGTATTTTAGTATTTATATACTATTATAGTAATATTAATATTTTGAATTGGCTTTTATTTTTATATTTTGTTTTAATTTCAGATTTGGGTTGTTTGTTATTTTGTTCTTTTATTAGTATTTCTATTAGTTAACTATTTTCATTTTGTGCGTAAACATTTTTTTTTATATAAACGTCTATAAGTAAAATAGTTTATGGTATTTCAGTTTGTCATTTTAGAACTTAAACCTGTTTTCTGTGCAAATTTCTACTTATTTTTTTTCAGGTTTAGCCATTTTAGTCCTTAAACTTATTAGTAATCAGTTAGTATATATATATATATATATATATATATTTCTGTTGATGTTAAATTATTTTGTATTTTAGTACTTAGTTTTTTGTGTGTTATATTAATGTTTAATAGTTTTTTCAGCAAGTTTTTCATCTAATATTTACATTTTCTTATTTCAAATAAAAACTATTTTTAATCATTTTAGTTTTTTTGTAGTTTGTTAGACTTATACATTTGCCCCATAGACATCCACTGTTTGTCCACAAACTAAAGTCTAAATTATTATCTGTGGAAATGAAGTTTGAATGAAATCATGTATGCGGTTCACCTGGAATATTACTCGGTGTCTTAATAGGAAAAAAAAAAACACTGTCAGATCTTGTTTATACTTTGTCAAACCGACCCCACCTCGCACGCCCTTCTCTTACTCACAGGTGATGCAGCACAACCTGTGACCCGTTAGTAAATAGTAATTATTCACTACCCACATTCCACTGCTGCACCTAGTGTTGCGTGTATGCATATCTAAGCCATTAGCCATCTCAAAACAGTACGTCCTGTCTGGATTTTCAGCTTGTAATCAGCTGTGTTGGTGAGCCTCAGGAATGACTTATTGCTCTTGCCGAGTAAACGCTCTCAGGTTAGTCGCTAGGACATGACTAATTATTTGTAGTTATCAAGTAACACTGGGTGGGGCGTTTAGAAAGAACTTCAGCCTGTGCTGACGAGGTTTTGTGACGTGAGTGGTGTGTCAGTGAAACGCCAAGCTTAAGTAATGTCATGTGACGGGGAAAAACTGTGATAGAACTGAAACCAGAAGTTGTGATGGAAAATTGACAGGCGGATTTTACGTAAATGATTCCCAAGTTTGTGTGCAGCTGTTTCCTGATATTTTAGAGCTGTTATCAGTAGAATATGAAAATATAATCACTGTTATGTGGGATATAATATGACTGACTTTAGTTAGTTCCTTAGGAGCTCATGAAAGAATATTCTGAGTTCCAGTGTTATTTTAGTACTATTAATATATAATAGTATTTATTACAATTTTGAATTAGCTTTTGTTTTTATATTTAGTTTTAATTTTAGTAAATTTGTGCTTTTGTCATTTTTATGAGAGTTCCAAGTTCATAAAAGAATATTAGTTTGTGTGTTATTATTTGTGTATATACTATTATATAATGTATTATTTTGAATTAGCTTTGTTTACATTTTCTGTTTTAATTTTAGTTATTTTTATTATAATCTTCTATTTAGCTTTAGTTCTGTTTTAATAATTTCTGTATGTAATATTTTTCATCTAATATTTAACATTCCAAAAAATTTTTTTTAATATCTTAGAATAATTTAGTTTTGTTTTGACTAGTACATTTGCCCCATAGAAATCCATTGCAAACATAACTGATTTTGTTTTCACAAACTGAATGAGTCTAAATGATTTTCTGTGGTAATCAAAGCTTGACCAAAACCATCTGTATGCGGTTAACCCCGAATATTCCTTTCCCTTCTTCATCCATTGACTGTTAAGTTCAAGCGTGACATCCTAACGCCTGTGTTTTTCCTCAGGTGAGCGGTGTTTACCTCTCGCTCTCGTCCCACGCGTCCTCCGGGATGGTTGGCAGCTCGGGGACGCTGCAGTAGCTGCTGTGCAGGTTCTGGGCCGTCCTCCGTGAGACGATCCACACCAGTTTCTTGTGGTCAGGTTTGGCACATTCTGGAGAGGAGTATTCCCTCATACATTGACCTACCAGACCTCGCCAGCGCGCCAGGTCAGCCTTGGAGATCTGCAAACAGACACCAGCTTGCATAAGGACAGGGCAGAGCGCCAGCTATATTTCAGACGGCAGTAAACCAAAAGCCTGCTGGCAACAGGACCGGGTTAAAAGCTTTGGATTCTTCCTACTCCATAAATGTTTAAGTGCTTCTGAAACTAAAGGTATATTTTTTATTACAAATTGTCTGATTAAACTAATTGACTTTGAACCAAACAGAGCGGTTTGTTACATTTAAATGTATTTCTTCACATTTAAAAGGTTTTTATTGATGCTTTAAAAGGTTGACCTACTGATGAATTCTTACCTTCAAGTGTGTTTGTATGCGCTGGGCGATTTCTAGCAGGTCCGCAGACTGTAAGGCCTCGATCTCAAGCATCAAGAGCGACAAAGCGAGCACCGAAGGCTAAAAAAGAGACCGTTCAT
Source organism: Ptychobarbus kaznakovi (assembly GCA_027422405.1). Lineage (NCBI taxonomy): Eukaryota > Metazoa > Chordata > Actinopteri > Cypriniformes > Cyprinidae > Ptychobarbus > Ptychobarbus kaznakovi. The sequence continues at coordinate 1,583,200 of CM049812.1, read as the reverse complement.
AAGAATTCAAACTTCAATGTAATTTGCTTCAAGAATCTCGGTTTAAGTTGTTCTTACTTTTGCTTTGGAGAAAACAATTCTGCATAGACAGGCTTTCAGCTGGGCTTCCAGTTTGTCAATATTCAGGACGTCTTTTCTAAAAAAGGAGAAAAAGAGATTTTGTTAGCCGAGCTGTTTGTCATTTAACAAGTCTAGTCAGAAGATAATCTCCTAGTTTCTGATGCCTGACTGCCGTCACTGTGACCCATATACAGCTAAATGCTCAAAGTGCACTTGCCAGCTCTGTTTATCAACCTTTACAAGTCAAAGTGTCCAATGTCAAGCCTGCACGTTAATAGAGTTGATCTGGATCGGAGTGTGAAGTTTGATAATGCCAGCCGTTCTTACCTGTTGGACGTGTGCGAAAGTGCAATGGCGTGGTACAAATGCAGGAAGGTTAAGGCTGTGACGGCTTTTAACTGGAAGTTGAGCTTCTCTGAAATGATCTTCTCCATTCGGCTGAGGTCTGAGACTGTGAACTTGCACTGGCTGATGCGAATGAGCTCATGGCTGGACGAAACATTGCACTCCTCTTTGGTCACTCGGGCGGCGATGTGAAGGCAACTGATGCTGATGCAGGCCATATACTTGGGCTGAACCTTTAGGCAACACAAAAGCGATCAGTTATAACACGTTCTAATATGTTAATCAGATGGATTGACCTATAACTAACTGGTTACCTTCATCATAGTTATAAACCTGTCCAGCAGGTTAACGGCTAGTACAAAGGTCTGAGTGCTGTAACCGAAGAAACTGGTCAAGCTCCAGAGATCCTCCACTCGAGCATCTCGACATTTGGCTGAAACTCCATTACCGTTCTGTGTGGATGAGGAGAAATAAGTCACATTTAAAGTTTAAAACTGATATATTTTGACAGATACTTTAATAGTAAAATATTTTGTACATCACAAAAATTATTTTTGCAGTATTCAATGTACAGGAATACAGTGTAAATGTCCATAACTGTTATTTATGTTTTCAAATAAAGTTTGCACATGTATTTTCACAGGTGTTTGTAAAACAAGTTTACCTCTTGAGTGGATTCGATCAAACTGAGTCCGGCTTCCTTCGGCAGATACTGAACCTCCTGGTCCAGATTGCTCTTCAGTTCCTTCATCAGTCTGAATGCCTCCATGCTTTCACTTTATTTGTGTTTCAAGTCGTCAAAACACCTTTAAAAAGGTATAAAAAAACAAAGTTAAGTATATTTCGTTCACCCAGGGCGGTGGGTCAAGGTTTTGCTCAGCTGAGCCTCGGTGTCGGGTTACGCTGGTTAACGCCTTCCTACAGGACATCCAAACAAATAAACCCGACTCAGATGGACAAATCAATGTGAAAAATGTATTATTGTTATTTACTTTTTAAAACGCTTTGACTTAAATAACGAGGTTAACAGTGGATCGAATGTGAATGTTCATCCAGTTGATCCTTCAGCTGGAAAATACCTCGACCAGAGGGGGAGGGGTTTAAATCTTCTGTACAGTTTGTTTTCGACATTAAATTATATACGGCGTATTTGTATATTACAGTATAATAATAAATCGAGAGTTGAAACCAACGGATTAATCGGCTCGACTCAAATTTAAACGGAAATTGATTTCAAATAGCAAATGTAACGTTACTTACTGTCTTAGAAATTAAACATTACTACCAAAAATAACAAGGGATTCGGTCATTCCAGTAAAATAAATCTGATTTTCATTAGTGACATACACAAATGATCGATAAAATACCATTAAAGTCGAAAGGAAATCTACAGATTACTTCAAGTCAAAATCTAGTCCATAAAAACAAGCACAGCCAAAAATCAAGCCCCTTTTCAGGAAAAAAGAAATACGACCATAAGATTTAAACAGTAACAATTCATCTAGACAGACATTTAAAAAGAAAGCCAATATGTTGAAGGTTATTAAAGATAAATAAAGGTACATTACCAGTGATGTTAAAAGGACATATTGTGTTTGTGTATCCGAGAGAATCTTTCGTCTTTCTCTGCTTCTCTTTCCTTTTGTTGATGAATGTAGCTCCTCCCCCTGTGCCTGTCACGTATGAAACGTAAGTATCTGTGTTTAGATAGTTTTATGCGTTTAAGAACGGCTGCTTTTATCATTTCTATATTTAATTAAGTGTATTTTGTTTTATTTTATCTTTATTGCCATATCTGTTTGAAATATTTCGGCTATTAAAACACACAAGCGTAGTTTTAAAGCGTTCTGTGTTTTTAAGATATTGACAGTCTTACGGACCAATAGGATCGCTCGAAGATCTAGCGTTCAAATAGTCCGCCCAAAATTCTCAGCGCTCATTGGCTGTTGGTCTTCATGAAGACGTCGACGATTGGTTAGCGAATCGACAGGTCGCCCTTCTCTGGTTGTTGCTGGGTTTTGTTTTGACAGGGTTGCCAGGGGGTAGGAAATATAGTACAAATTTGACAGGGTTTTCTCAGCCAGGGGGTAGGAAATTTCTTGATAGTACAAATTTTTGTTTTCCTCTTATTCTTTTCTCACCCTGCTCAATTTCTTGATAAGTTTTTGTTTTCCTCTTACACCCTTCAATATTCATTAAATGATACGTGTGTTGTCAACATTTTCGCTGAATATTATAACAGATCTGATATGTAGTGAAGTCTGATTCAGTTGTTATATTAAATTGACGTGTGAGAGTTGAGAATATTTAGCTCAAGAGACAATTACATCGAATTTAATAAAATATCGGAATTTGTTTAAACTTTAAGCTTTCTTCCTAAAGCTTAGTATCCGCGAACTAAAATACCCAGATGTTAAAATGAATATAATTAATTTATTCATACATTTAATATTTTTAATATCTCATTTGTGCGATGTTTTGTGTATTTCTGTGTCATCTTGAGACCCTGAATAGGATGGTTTATGAAAGTAGTCCCTCTACTACAGTACGAGGCGAGCTACACTCCAAAATCCATTCGCCAGGTTAAGTAGTTCCGTTATGACAGTTACCGAATTCACAAAAGATTCCGTTGAAAATGAAACCTCTGACTGGATCTACATTTAATTGCTGTAATTTATAGTATTTTTTTTTACCGTTTAACAATTTTCTTGATCTTTTTTAATGTATATAAAAAGGTTCTCGGTGTAACGTTAGCTGCCTGAGGTCGGTGAGGAGGTCGGCGGAAGGTGTTTCCCTTCTCCGTCTCCTCGGAAGTAGACGTTCGTGTCTATATTCCGTTCATTTTACTTTTAATATCAGTTTGGAAGGACGCCTTATAGTTTTTAAAACCCCCATCAAATTTCACGGCAAACATGGAGGCGAAGCTGGACGCTTAAAAAGATGACGGAATCCGATCTGCTCCTTTATTTTACCTCAGTTTAATGGACCGGATGATCTGCGTTTCCCACAACCTTGCAGGGGAGGTAAGAATCTAACCAATTCTAAGAGCTTTTATGGACATGTTTCCCATTTAGCTTAATTAAACCAGTGACACTGGACATAAATATACACACAGAGTCCTATATTTGTCTTTTCGGTGTAGCTATGTGTGTAGGATTCCGTTTATATTGATCTGTGGCTGTGTAGCTAGTCTGCTAATACGAATCAAATGCAAACTGCGTCAACACTAATGTTATCAGCATTTCATATTGAGATGGTGATATGGGTTTTGGCGTGTTTAATGTCATTTTTTACACGAAACAATACTGGTGTTATTCTTTTATACACCATATTGCATCTGTATAGCATGAAAAGGATGCTGAATCAGTTCTTATTCTTAATTAAAATAACAGGTGAACTCGTTATCATCAGATCAGAGCTGGTTTATCAATACTTTTGTGTTTATTTTAACGTAAGAAAGTATTTTAGAATTGAGTTTGTTGAATATATATATTTTTTTAATTTGAAATTATTATATTTTAATCATAACCAGTAACGATAGGAATCACATCAATGTATCATATTACAATAATATTTTTGTATATATTATAATATTACAGTTATTGCTATTTTATGTATATTTACAATTACATTTACATTAGTCATTTAGCAGACACTTTTATCCAAAGTGATTTAAAAAAAATCATTCTAATATGCTAATTTGCTGCTCAAGAAACATTTCTGATTATTATCAATGTTAAAAACGGTTGTGCGGCCCAATATTTCTGTGGAAACCTTGATACATTTAATTTTTCAGGATTCACAGATGAAATGAAACAGAATTTATTATATATATGAACAAAATACTACTAACAAACATTATTATATTTATTTAACCACGAAAAATAAAGAACTGTTATTGAAAAATACACTGCATATTAAATCAAATTCTTGAGGGTGCTGATACATCCCTTGTGGTTTATGGCACATTATATTTGATCTATGTTTCGTGTGTTCTGCGCTCAGGTAGCTGTATCCAGTGGGGAGGTAGGCTTTTCCGGGGTTCGTGATGAAGTTCACCCTGCCCCTGGAAAGCCGGAAGCTGTCATCTCTTCTAGAGAAGGCAGTTTCTAGGGAAGCCAAACTATGGAAGGCTTGCGTGCCAAAGAAACCTACCAACCAGGTGAGTCTGTCAGCTGATAGCTCTGGGCTTGTTTTGGTTTTTGTGGGAGGCAGATAGCTATGCAGATAATTAAGGTAGTTTCTGTGTAAGTCCATTGTGCATATATGAATAGTTATGTTGCAATATACTGTCATCACTATTACGTGCTTTAATTTGGGCTTCTTCCGATGCTGCAGAATGTTGTTAGAAGTCTATCCTGATGGGAACGGGCAGTTTTATTGGATGTCATCAGTGTTATTTTGGTATATTTGAGATACTTATATAGTTTTGTGTAAATTCGTTTTTTATTGAATTTATTTTCATATTTCAATGTAATTTTAAAGTTGTATACATTTTTGGTCTATTTGTCATTTTTGTTAGTTTTATTTTTAAATAAGTCTATGTAATTTTTGTTCATTTTAGTTTTAGTAAGTTTAGTATATCAAGTTAAATAATATGCTTTAATTTGGGGTAGTAGTTGATGATAAAATGCATTATTATTAATAAATGTCTGTGCATCTGAGTTTGATCGAATAGACCATAATAAGGGTAATTTCAGTTTAGATTAATGCATATGCAAACCTGTATCTTATGTATCTAATTAATGAAATGCATTTTTTCTTTTTCAGGATACAGATATTTCCCCTGAAAAGCGTGATGAAGCCGTCCGGTGGTTGAGGGATGTTCATTCCCAGCTGAAGCTCTATCCAGAGACCCTCTGCCTGGCCATCGGCATCCTGGATCGCTTCCTCTCTGCCATTAAGGTAATGTTTAAAAACGTCTGACCGATCAAGGTCTTCTGCCCCAGTCAATGATTGTGGGTTTATGGCGTTTTCCATTATCCAGCGGTCCATAACAGCTTTTAGCCGTGTGTTGGCTGGCTTAATTGCAGCCCATGATAGGTACTTCACTTAATAACACCTATTTTTAAAAACAATTATAATACTCTTTCTTTTCTGCATTTCACCTCTGTTCAAGCTTGTGTACTAGTTCAGCTTATACTTGGCAAGATAATCTGTATATGATGTATAAAGTTATAAATGTATGCATTCCTTGCTTTAAAATTTAAGTATTTCAATTTTGGATTTTATGCATTATAATGTATGCATTTAAGTTTGTGGGGGTTATTCAGTATACTATTTGTGCATGTTATGCATTAAAATGTATGCATTTTAATTGTGAATGTTATGCATTATAATTTATGCTTTCACGTTTGTGCATGTTATGCATTGTAATTTATGCATTTATATTTATGCATGTTGCATAATAATTTATGCATTTAAAGTGACCATTTTTTGTATAATTAGCATAAGTGCTTTTGAGATGAACATTTGTGTGCAGTGAACATTATTTTGCTCTGTTGTAGATCTTTGACTGTTATGTAATGGTAAGTGTTACAGAAAGTTAGGACACTATTTAGCTGAGCTGTTTTATTATAACACATTGGATGTTTTTTGCTCTGCCGTTTTCTTTAAGCACATCAAAAGGGTTACAGAGACAATTCTAGAATTGAGAGAAACTGAAACTGCTCTTGATGTAAATGCAAATACATGTCAGTCATTGCAGATCTTATTCGTTATTGTGCCTTGGCATTTAAATGAACAGGAAATAAACACAGGAAATGCATGTGTGTGTGAGAAACATTTGCCATTTGCCGTTGTGGCATAAAAGTGCACGAGATGCAGTACTGCAGGACCATTATTGATCAATCTCTTCTCTTTCTCTTTTTCAGGCCCGTCCGAAGTACCTGCGCTGTATCGCCATCTCTTGTTTCTTCCTGGCTGTTAAGACCAGTGAGGAAGATGAGGTAAATGCAGTATTAATATGCTATACAATGTACAGCTATTATTCTCCGAGGCAACAGAGTAGATTCATGGTCGTCGTGGGTCTGTGTGGCTTTATTTATGCAGCATAAGTAAAATTTTGCTGTGGGAAACGGTGACCCTGGAAGGAACATCTCTGACGTATAAAATCAGCCCCACTTTGATGAGCCTTCAGTAAAAGTGTCCTTTACTGAGGCTGAAGGATGACAAACATTGCCTTCAGCTGCTTCATGAAAGGACAGACCGTGAGAAATTATCTGTAGAAATATAACGACTGAGATTTCTGTGCTGGCTTCTACTTAAAATGCCAAAGTTGGACTAATATTTAATCCGATTATTCCTGGCAGCACTTTAAAGTCATTTCTGGCTAGAGCTGACCACATGATGTGGCGTAAACATAGTGAAGCAGTTGCCATTATTTAACTATTAGCTTTCAGATTAGATTCGTTTTTTATTTTTGTGGATGTCTCTGTCTGCATAACCTCAAAAAAAAGTCAAATCAATTTGTATATCGCTTTTCACAGAGCACATTGTTTCAGAGTGACTTGCAGTAAATATTGTGCAATAATATAGTTCACATTTTGTGATGATACAAGCAATCAAGTTGAGATGTGCTACTATAACTCTATTCAAGTATACTGTATATATACAGATAGAGTTGGACATCAACCTAACATAAATAGCTAATATAATGTGTGTTTTGCAGTGTATTCCATCTCTGAGAGAGCTGGTGTCCAGCAGCAAATGTGGCTGTTCTCCGTCGGAGATCTTGCGGATGGAGAGGATTGTTCTGGATAAGCTGAACTGGGACCTGCACTCCGCCACCGCACTGGACTTCCTTTACATCGTGAGTGCACTTCCTCTAACGCACACATACAGACCCTGAACTCTCCTTTCACACATCCAGTGCTCTCTGACAGTATCTGTAATTGAATGGAGGTCTGGCTAAGTTTGTCCACAGATAGCACGCATGCATCTCCACGATTATTCAAATAAGTATTAAAAAGCGCTTCGAATGTAAAACAGTTTTTTTTATACAGATGTTTTCCAGTCAATCTAAATCAAACATCTTAAAGACCTATTTAAGATCTGACAGAAAACGTCTTTCAGACATGGTGCAGATAAACAAATGCTCTCAAAAAAAGATAATAATGTATACATTAGTTTTTGTTAGGTAATGTTGTCTTCACCGAACCTGTGAATTGTTATCATATACACCATGACCTTATTAATTTCTGCCATAATTGGGGTTTTCCAGTAGCGATATCTAAGTAGCTTTGTATTGAAGAAGATAATATCAGTTTAGATATTCTGATTCACAGAACACGATGCTAGTTTGCAAAAGTACTACATTTCTGCTAATGCAAACATCTTACTGTTGCTTATGTTGAGGGTTTAGGGAATTGAATACTGGATTTATTTCAAGAAATCTTTAAAATGTTTCTAAATTGCATTGTCTGAATTTGTATTGATGCTAAAGTAAACCAACAAAAACGTTGAGCAACTTAAAGCTCTTTGGTTTTTAAAAACTAGATTGATGTCGCTGCTACTGAATTTAGATCTGGCTTTTTTGTTTTAAATGTGGGTGTTGAGGAAGGATCCTCGTTGTTGGCATATTGAGGTTGCTGTTAATAGCCTGGCTCTCCATGTGGGTGCTGAAGGACTGCCAATTCACCCGATTAAGTGCTGATCCAAAAATATAGATTTTTATTCATCTCTCTATAGTTCCATGCGATGGTTCTGAGCTGTAAATCCGGGCGGCTGAACATGGCGTTGTCGGGTCTGAACCCGTCTCAGCACGTGGCTCTGCTCACCCAGCAGCTCTTCCACTGTCTGGCCCACAATGCACTGCTGCAGGTGCACGGCTCACTGCTGTCTCTCGGCCTCATCACGCTGGAGCTGGAGAAACTCTGTCCTGATTGGCTCGCTCTCACTGTCGACCTGCTGCACAAATTACAGGTGAGAACTGATGAAGAATCAGTCATCACTGCATATTTCCCAATAATATGTCTTGGATGATATTTAAATGCTTAGTTTCAATGCTTTTTAAAGAAGTGTAAACTATCAATCAGACGACAGAAGGCTTGCAGAAGATTGTGTGCTACAGGTTTTTCAGCAAAGGTCTGATCAATTAGAGACCTTACAATATGCATTACAATATGATACAGCAGGCTTCATAGGATTAAAAGAGTTAGTGTGTATTGAACTTTGTAAAATGAAATAATGTATCTTGGGATTTTAGAGGGAAAATCAGGAGATCAGATTCAAACACTTTCATCAAACAGATAAAAAAAGACTCTTGAGATCTGTGGTCGCTCTAAACCGTTTCTTTAGGTCTCAGGTTCAGTGTCCGTCATGTTTTGTGACGGTCCAGTTATCTCATTATTCTTCACTTAGAGGCTCTTTTCATGCTCAGACTGTATGTTAGCGTGTATAATCTCTCACATGTTTGTTTTCTGAAGGCTCTTTCACTCTTATCATAACTCAGAAGAGGCCCGGTCAGTCACTTCTCCAGAGCAAACTCTGTTATCAATGCCAGCAGTGAACTCAAAGCCAAAGTGAAAATACAGACCTTTAAAAGTCCCTCGCATTACTGTGATGACTGTCATACAGTCAATAAAACATTCAAAACTTTCCCACAGTTCAGGTTTACGGTGTCATGCATCATTAAACCTACAGGTTCAGTAACTAACACTGTCAACAACAATGAAACTTTTGCAGTCTTTTAGAAGTTATGGGTTGGTAACAGGGTTATTATAGTTAACTAAAACTGAAACTAAAATTAAACTCATTAAAAAAAAAATTTTTGTAACTTCAATACAATAACATAAAATAAAAACTTAGTTGCTGAGCGAGCATTATAAATAAAAATTGAAATAAAAAGGCTAAATATAAAAATAACATTTTTAATATAAAAACTATAATAGTATCTGTGTGACACCAAAGCTGCATTTATTTGTTCAAAATGAATTTGTTCAAAACGGAAAAATTATAAAATATTATTACTATAATATATTGTAAAATGTAATTTATTCTGTGATCAAAGCTGAATTTTCAGCATCATTACTCCAGTCTTCAGTGTCACATGATCTTCAGAAATCACTCTAATATCCTGATTTGCTACTCAAGAAACATTTCTGATTATTATCCATATAAAAAAAATCATATTTTTGTGGATGCTGATGCATTTGTTTCAGGATTTTTTGCTGAATAGAAAAAGTCCAAAAGAGCAGCATTTATTTGAAATAGAAATGTTGAATAAAAGACTGTCTGACCCCAAACTTTTGAACAGTAGTGTATCTCATCATGTTTCCTCTCTTTCAGATCGATAGTTCTCAGCTGATTGGCTGTCGAGAGCTGGTTGCACGTTGCCTGTCCACACATACGGCTTCCCTGCCTCCTAACACTGTGTACATCTACCATCCCCTGCCAAACGCCCCCGCGCCTCGGGACAGGGGAGTCCTGCCCCCCTGGCACGTCTCCCCCGCCCCGACAGCGCCCTCTGACCCCAGCACCACCCACACCCGCACGTGCAAGTCCTCAGCCAAGCGGAAGGTGGAACACATGGAGGTGGACGAGTATTTCGACGGGATCAAGCGCCTGTACAACGAGGAGAGTCCCCAGGAGGGGGCGCCCACGTGCACGGCCGAAACAGTGGGAGGAGGGCAGGGTTTACCGGTGACACAGCAGAACGCCGGCTCCTCCCCCTGCCCACCTCTCCAACCGGTCAGAGAAACCTAGAGGAAACCGTTAAACAATCACACAACCGCAGCAGCCGCGTTCATCGGTTCACCTCAGAGCAAGAGAGAGGCCAAAATACTAACAAAAACATCCTCTGTGCATGATGCCATTTCATAACCGTAAACATAAAAGGAGAAAAAAATCTATAAATAAAGGAAAAATGTTTGCAAAAAAAGTAGAAATATTTTTTCCTCTATCTGTGGAAACTGGTATTGTTCATGTTAGTCTCTTTTTATATGTATTTGCCAATTTAGCTTCCTGCCATTTATTTAATCTGTAGCTTTCACTGTTGTCTTTTCTCACCTTTTTTTGTCAAACACAGCCCTCAACCCTTTTGAGTGCTTTTAAATATTATTTTATTAAATAAAATGTTTATTAAAATAATACAAATTATTTTAATAAAATAATTATTTAATAATAATAAATATATATTTACATATTATTATTGTTTTTTTAAAGCTGCAGTTAAAGAGTGGCATTTCTGAAGATGTATATTAGTTTTGTACAAATGTACACTCTCATTCACGGCTGTGTGTGTGTGTGTGTGTGTGTGTGTGTGTGTACGAGCTTTTGAAGGGTGATAATGTCCCTATCACTTCTTATACTGAGCATTAAAGATGAGCTTGTGTTGTTCGTGGCATTAGATCACACTTGGTTAGATGATCTGTTTGTCACTTGTTCTGAACCTAGTAATGTAACGTTCTAATGAGTAGAATACAGTGCGTAAGATTCTGAGCTAACAGAAGAAGCTTTAGACTTTGCTGATCATAAGCTCTCTCTCCTGCTCTGAGGTGCTGATGACCGCTGGCCCAGGCCGCTGCTGAGAAACCTCCCAATGCTCAAATAAATGAAAATCTCTACTGAGCTGCTCGTGTCTTGTCGTTTTTCTGAGTGTGTGGAGAAATAAAGCATCTCTGTTAACCATGAAACCTGAGATCTTTACTGCACTCATGAACAAAAGAGAGAAACTGAGGGGTCATGATTGTGACGGGTCAGACTTCTGCGTCATCTGTGTGTACATAAATCACATTTCTATTAATGAAATATATTGTCATATGATGTACAACATATATCAAGCCTATTGGAAATTTGAGAAATTTCATATATTAACATATACATCTAGCCAATAAATGTAGCCTATATATTTATGTATGTCTAATACATTTTTGGACATATGGCATCTACATGTATATCCATTCTAAAACCTGTCTATACACGTTGATATTATTTAAGCAAATATAAATATGCACGTTTTTAAAATATTTATTACAAAAACATACACACAGATTTTATGTTGATTTAATAAAGTTGCATATATGACATATATTGTTGTCGACACGGTTGCTAAATTAAAAACCATTGAATAGATATTAACATATGTACATTTTACTTTGGGGATTTTTTTGTTATGAACTTAGAATGTAAATATGTGAAAATGATACATCATCTTGCAGGTAACATATGGCAATATAACTCTGAATAGGGCAATATATGTCATATTACATTTTCGTATGGTGCATTTCATATACTATAGGCCTAATATAAAAACACAGGTGTAGTTCATCACATTAATTATGAATATGTTCAACTACAAGAGTTCTGAGCAGTACTTATACTTTATCAGTCAAAACAAACATTTAATTGTGTGAAACCTTTTCAATGAAAAGTGTGCTTATGATGTTTATATAGGCTATATAATAAATACAACTTTTTAAAATCCAGTGCAGTGGAATTTATACATTTTCAAATCGTCTCAAATGTGTCCAAATAATTCAAGGTGCCGCTGCTTAGGCTACTTAATGCTTGTGTATCAATATAAATAATAAATCCATACATACATTTATAGTAGCCTAGTCTACGTATTTTAAAACAAATGAAGTTTTGATAATACTTTACAGTGCAGTATATTTGAGCAGTTTAGTAGTAAGATTTACTTAATATCGTAAGTATTATTCATTACCAGACTTCATTCCAAAGTTTTTAATAGACAAATTAATTTATACATGCATTCATAGATAGAGAGATACTTCGATGTGTGCAGCACGCAGGTGTGCAGGTGGACCTGAGGAGAAACCTGTGGGCGGAGTTACAATCTCAACAGGCGAAACCGTCTGTCAGCTGCTTCAGTTCAGTTTGATTGCGCGAGCGAGATTCACACACGGCGCGAGCATGGCCACCGACTTCACACAAGACTCCGTGCTGCGCTTCATCATCAACAACGGCGGGACGGTGCGAAACGCGGACTTGTTAAGCCACTACAAGCGGTTTTTGCGAGAGGACGAGGAGAGAGAGCAGAACCGGGAGTTATTTAAGAGGTATGTGAACTCTGTGGCGACTGTGAGGCAGGAGGAGGGGGTGTCTAGTGTTGTGCTGAGGAAAAAATACCGTGTGCATCTCGGAGACGTCGCCAAGAACCGAGAGCCGGAACGAGACTCAAAACAAGCGGTGAGCGGGAAACCACAAGCTGCTTTGACCATCCCGACTCACGTTGAAATTCTGCCAGTTGCTGGTATCCTCACCAACAGCAACAATAACAACGATTCTACTCCCAGTTTTGAGAAAGCTGTCAGAACTTCATCATCACATGGGAGGGAACAACCTGCTGTCTCTACTTCCTGTGAGGAACAGGTTAACGACACCTGCCCTTTGAAACCAACACCATCTGACACGGACAGTCGCTCAAATGGGAGCGGCCAGAGCTTTGAACAGCCATGGGAGGCAACCGAGCTGGAGCACAACGGTGTTTACGTTGCAAAACAGAGACAATTAAAGGAAGCAGATGGTTGCGAGCAATCCCTCGTAAACCCTGCACATTGTGCTTACTACGAGGTTAGAGTGTCGCCTACGGTTGAAAGGAAAAGCACCTCAGACGTTCACATTCAAGAATGGCCTTTGCGTTCGACCCTCGGACAGTCTCACATATACAAGTCCTCACCTTGCCTTCTGGACCGCCCTGTTTCTCCACACATAAACTCTCAGACGTACAACCAAGCTGGCTTAAGCCAAAGCAATGATAGTCTACTACAACCAAATGGAGGGTTTAATGGATTTCTGATCCAGGAGCAAGATGAATATGAGTCTCATGGCTTGTCCGTTTACGACCCTGCGACACACCTGCAGATCCATCACCCATCGAGTCTATCCTCAAGTCGTGATAGTGTCTCAATCCCATCCCCTTCTTCTACTCCGCCCGACACCGGTTGGCCGCATGCCAATGAGTGGTCCAGCGATAATGGACTTGTCCCAGGACAAGACGGGAACGATGTACGTGCTTTCCTGCGTCACACTCAGGAAGCAAGGCTGCTTTTGAAACTCCACCAACCGAGTCACACCATCACGTCTGTGCACCACTCGATGGGTCACCTCGTCGACGAGGACTCGAGGGCGTCTACGCGGAGCAGTTCGCCAGAAACCCGTCATGGACCCATCGTCCGCCGCTTGACGTCTCGTCTGCGGAGTCGCATGTGTCGGAGTCTCGGAGAAGACCTGGATCAGCCGTTCCTAGAGGACAACATCTCGGCACGGCACAACCGTCTCCAGCTGCTGTCCTCGACTCTAAGCATGGGAAACTTAGTCTCACAGTCCTCTAGCCGAGGACAAAGTTTCAGAGACCTTTCGTCATCCGCTGGATCCGTGCGAAGCCTATCAACCTCCATGCATGATGGTTCCTTCAGCAGCAAACATTCCTCCATCCCTCTTGACTCCAGAGAACACGACTGGTTTTTCAAAGCGGCATCAGGCACATGGACCGACATCTATGCTCTCTTCCGAGATGACCCAAACCTCCTGAGCAAGCGAGACTTCATATCTGGCTTCACTATTGTCCACTGGATCGCCAAACATGGCGACCATCGTGTCTTAAACACGCTGTGGTACGGTGTCGACAAACTCGGGATGACTCTGGACGTCAATGCAAAGACCTTGTGTGGCTACACGCCGCTTCACCTGGCAGCCATTCATGGCCATAAGAAACTCATTCGGCTCCTTGTGCAAAAGTTCAAAGCTGATGTGCAGATAAGGGACAACAGCGGAAAGAGACCATGGCAATATCTGAGCAAAGACGAACAACGGGATATCTTAGAACTTCTGGGTGCCCCACAAAAACGCATTAGTGGTAGTCCAGCGATGCCAGCAACCCTGTCCGCAAGACCTGGCACCACCAAGGGGAACGTCAAAAGACATACGTCTATCGCTGCACTGTTCAAACACAAGTCTCACTTGAGGGTCTCCTCTAGTCCAGAAGCCTTTTAGTGGCTAGATTGTTGTAAGGGCCTTGGTCTCTCACAATGGTGGCACTTTTTGCTGGTGGAAAAACACTTATTTTTTATGATTAAAATACGGAAACTTGCATCGAACAGTACAATGTATTTTTTTTGTTTTTGTAACTATATGTCCAAAGTTGGGTTTGTGTGTTTTCTGTGTTTTGAAACCGTGTGGCCGATATTATACACCTTTCTTGTATTATGAACGTATTATGCTAAAGGAATTGTTCACCCAAAAATGAAAGTTCTTTCATTATTTGCTCACCCTCATGTTGTACCAAACCTGTTGGACTTTTTTTGGTCCGTGCAATGAATTTTAATGGGGTCCAATGTAGTTTTGGACCCCCAAGGAAAAGCAATGCTTCAAATATAAGACGACTGAAAGGCTTACAGATTTGGAACGGCATGAAGGTGTGTAAATGATGGCAGGATTTTAGTTTTGCATGGACTATCCCTCTAATAAGTCTTATATGCAACAGTGCTTTGCTTGTACTGACACAAATTCGGTTCCCAGTCATGTTGTTTCAGACTGAGGATCATGTTCTGATCATAACAAGTTCTTCATTTCCTCTGCAGGGACAACTTTGGTCGAGTTCCCTGTAATTGTTTTTACCTTTAAGCTCTGCTGGTGTAGGAAACTTTTTATGCCCCCTTTGTACTTAATCTAGGAAACTATGCAGACGATGTGAGCAGTTCAATCTCATTTACGGTTTTTGTTCTTTTCATATTGGGATGTTGCAGTTGGTGACTCTCTTCACGTGATCTCACACTGTATGCATTCGTGATGAATACCACAGATAAGCTCCTAGCTGGTTCAGACCGTTTAATATTTAACTCACCTTTCCTCCTTATCTCAATACGTTGGATGAGTGATAAAGAAAAACCTCCAAATTCCAACCCATTTATAAGAACATTCCAGCTGTTGCTGAGGAGATGCCAAGACACCCGTAACTCAGACTTCTTAAGTGTAGCTGAAGCATCCGCGTGACTTAAATCGTTTTCTCTCTCTTTCTCAGAATCATTTAATGGAGTGAGTTGAGGTGGGACTAGAAGTGTTCGGTTGCGTTTCAAGGCTTGATGATTTGCACGCTGGGTTAAACCGGTTTTTTTTCTCTGATCTGAGAGATACAGAAACACAGAGTTTGGGAGGAGAGTTTAGTATGATCTGACCGGTGGAGTTGGGTGTTTTTCTGTCTCTTTTCCTATCACAGTTGAGCTTTTTTTGTATTCCATGGAAACATCACGGCCTGGTCTGTGGTATGAAGTGTTGTGTTTGCTGACATGTTTCGACATGTCGGCTGTGTTTCTGCTCTGCATTGAGTCTTGCATAATATTTACACTTTGTGATGCACCTTTATGCTCCAGGTTTATTATTTGAATAAAATACAAAGACTTTGACCTTTGTAAAACCGTCTTGACTTTGGATCAGTGCTTTAAGATACAGACCAATCACAATGTTGCACCATGAAATCAAGGGATCTTTCCAAGCATTTTTGGTTGTGCTACATTTTTAGAGCATTTTCTCTTTGATTTCTCATCATGCCATAATCTCTGAAGCTTTGAGGCACATGGTGGTTTCATGCTTCTGTTTAAATGATTCAGATTGCTTGCTCAGCCCTGATAAAGTAGTGCATATCACTATGGTTTAGCCGTTACCCTGATCTGGTTACCATTCATTGTTTGTTTGGCCGTTTCTTTTCCCTCGCTAGTTTCCTGTTGCAGTGTACTTTGAAATACTGACCATATAATGACCTGTATCAAGTGACTTGATTATCTCTAAAGGGATTATTTCAAGATAAAGGTGAATGTATTCACACTACTTCTGACCAGGTGACCAATTTCCATGACTTCCCCATGCATTTGTGATTTAATAGTTTCAGTGATTATGCTCATTAAGAGCAATTTATAAATGCTGAAGTATTTTAACATTTTACTAGAAACCACAGAATTTCTTTCCCTGCCATTTTTACTTGCTTGAGCAACCGGTTTGCACAAATGCAAAACATTCAGAACATAACCGGAGCTTCACCTCTGTGGCATAACTCACGGTTTGCACTATTTGAATATTGAATATTTCAGATGTTTAGCGTATTTTTTGACCAATGAAATCTGAAATATTTGACAAGTACACCAATCATTCGACATAAATATAAGTAATTCTGCTTCTAAATAGGAATGTACATACATTAATTATTATACCTGTAAAAAGTCAAGTATAAAAAGCAAAAATAAAATACACATTTTATTTGATAGATTGTCTTTAATATACAATTGAAATCCAGAGTCAGTTAGTATATTAATGAAATTGGTTTAATGCAGTGGTTCTTGTGACCTTCATTAAGCATTGTTATGTGAAAATGATGAAGGTTGCTTGACCAATGATGATGCATTAAAATATGATTTACTAGCTATAGCAGTGTGTGGGATTCATTTGTTGAAATATGAGTAATTGCTTAAAACAATTTTATTAATATACTAATATGCGAAGTGTCACTTCAGCATTATAATTTTCCATAATAAAGACATGATCAAACAAAAAGTCTCTTATTTTTATTATTCACAAAACTGCAAAGAATGCAACAGCAAAACAATGAGGTTGTATTTAAAAAGTAGATTTATTTTGCCTTCCAATTGTGCTCTCTTTGCTTTTAAACAGTGTAAAGCATGACTGAACCATTTCTTCAGATTAGCCCCATCAAAAAAGCCAAACAAAAGCGTTGCATGTGTTTCGGTTCTGCAGTTCTGCCTCATTCAACAGTCTGATATAATTGCTTCTATTACGAGCATCTACAGTGTGCTGCTATTGCGGCCTTTTCAGACAGATGTGCAGGGTTAGAGATTTTGTAAATAAAGGTGTTCTTCAAATAAAAAACAGACACAAATTCAAATAAAATAAAATGTATTGGCAAAATAGTTTGGGCATGTGCATTGTGATCAAACCAAGAAATAGAAAACACCCTGCATGCAGTCGAGTAATGAATAATATTCAGTTTTAACAGAATTAATCACTACTGAAACCAAGTGCTGATGGACCATCATTATTGTTTCTGATTTAGATATAATAGCACCTGTTAAAGCCGCCCAAAAACACTCTCGCTAGTCATTTGCTTACAAAAATACAACAGCTATTCTGCTTTTTAACCATCTACATTTTAAAATCACGAGGGGATTGAGTATGTACAGCAACGTACAGAGTACAAAATACAACGTAAAATCATAAATAATCAGCTGTCGCTTTTATCAACAACAGGAATTTCAAATAGACAAAGTGTTTGCGAGTTCAATAGTTTCTTGTCTTTGTGACGTTATAGTGGTTCATGTGTTCCAAAGTGCTCAGGGCTGGAAGTTATTCGTGTTGCGGCCAATCACAATAAGGCATTTTGTGCCATTGAATTAGCATTGTGCTTCAGTGTTGTGCTATATGCTAAGTATGTAGTGTACATGCGCTGTGCATTTGTTTAGTGTAGATAAACCACAGTTATGGTCTTCCAAACTTTAAAAAGTCAGAAATAGTCTCCTTCATTTAAGGCACTGGTCAGTGTGCAATGCGTTGATTCTGATTCGTCCTCAGCTGTGAGCGACGTCATTCTATGATGGGCGGAGTCAGAGTGAGGTCACAGTGGTGGAACGTGGCAAGTGGGTGGAGTTAAAACAATGTGGCGTTTGGGGGTCAGTGTTCTTTGGGCGGGACTCAGGGGGGAGGGTCTCCTCCAGCCTCTGCACTTGCTCCTCCCCCTGCCGTATGAGCTCGTCCAGGTGGCGCTGGCGAATCAGAAGGGCGGGTTTAATGCAGATGTAACGCTGATAGTCGTGCAGCTGCGGGCCGCTCAGGTAACTCGCCAGAATGTCCAGAACCACTCGCTCGCGCCGGTCCAGGTTGTCCTTCAGCTCGCGAGCGTCTTCCTGTTGACTGCACAGCTGCTTCCTCTTCATCTGCAGCGATTCCTATAGACACACAAACATATCAATTCATTCTTTTATCCAGCAAGGATGCATTACATTGATTGAAAGTGACAGTATAGATATTTATAATCTGTCTATATAGTTTAACTAAATGAAAATGAGAAATGTTGTTTTAATGATGAAACAGCTTTGAGCTGAAATAAATACATATTTATAAATTAATAGTTTCATATATGTTGTTTAATAACTATATATTTACAGAACGTAAATGAAACAAAATATGGCTAAAAATGTATTTATTAAAACATTTTTCATAAATCAATATATAAAATATTTTTATAAAGAAATAACAAATATTTATAATTTATAAATATATTTTTGATTAGTTTTAGTTACTTCTGTTTACTAGTTAATTTTAGTTAAAACATATTTATGTGAATAAATATTTAAAATGTAATGTACAAATATAAATGTATTTTTGGTCAATTTGATTTCAGTTACTTTTTTAATGATTTTAGTATTAGTTAATGATAATAACCCTGTTTCTAAATGTAAGAATGATGAATGAAACGGGGAACATGGGTTTCTGCTCCTCACCCTCTCCTCTGCAGCGTCGTCGTCACGCAGCGCGTCGAGGGCGTTTTCCACGCGGGCGAGCCGAGCGCTCAGCGACAGCAGCAGGTTGACGATCTTCTCCAGGTCTCCGACGAACATGCGGTACTTCTCTGTCTCGTTGGGTTTGCAGCGCTCCTGAACTAAAGCCTCCATGCTGTCGCCCAGAGCCGTGAAGCGCTTCTGCTGCTCCGAGAGCCCGTCTCTCTCGCCCTGCAGCGACCGCAGGCTCAGCCGCAGCGCCTGCAACAGCGCCACCTGCAGCACCACACACAGTACTGCACCATCAGTAAACAGACTCAGTGCTCATTTATGTTCATCAATGAGTACAATCTGAATCCAGTATGAGAGCATAAACAGTGCAACACAATGTGACCACACAGCAAGCAGGCAAATAACATAAAAAATATCTTAAAATATAATTCAGAATGTGCAAAAGTGGCCAAAACATGTATACATAAATCTAAAATATTACAGTATAAATATATGTTTGATTGATTTTAGATACTTATATTTACTAGTTAATTTTTAGATGTTAAAACATTTGCATGAATAAAAACAATTTCTGAATACAAATATAAAAAATATTTATACATATATTTTTAACAAATATATAACATTTACAATTATGCATTTAGCAGACATATAACATCTGTGTATAAAAAAACAAATATTTATAAATGATAATATAAATATATTTTTGATAGCTTTTAGTTACTTATACATCTTAGTTATTATTAGATGTTAAAACATTTACATTTTAATTACATATGAACATAAAATGTGTGCATACAAATAACAAATATTTATGAATTACAAATATAAATATATTTTGGTAGGTTGCTTATATTTGGTGATCGCTTATATTTACTAGTTATTATTAGATGTTAAAACGTTTGCATACATATACAAAATATATGTATAAAATATTACAAATATAATTGTTTTAGTTACTTATATTTCTTTGTTATTTTTAGAAATTAAAAATTATTGAAATAATAATGAAATTAAATGATAAAATAATAATGATAAATATTTATAAATTACAAATATAAATAACTAAACCTATAAAATATTTTTCCTATTATTCCTATAAGTAGATGTTAAAACATTTCAAATCTTTCTATAAAAAATGTATGTATTACAAATATAAATATATTTTTGATAGGTTTTAATATTATAATATTAAATATATATATTAATATTGATGCTAAAACATATATATAAAAATATAAAATGTACGCATACAAATATTCATACATTAGAAATATATTTTTGATAGGTTTTAATATTATTAATATTAAATATATATATTAATATTGATGCTGAAACATACATAAATATATAAAATGCATATATATAAAAATATTCATACATTAGAAATATATTTTTGATAGATTGCAGTTACGTACATTTCTTAATTATATTCCTATCTATTTTGAATATGTTCATTTCTGAATGTATCTGACCTTCTTCTGATTGAAGGAATCTTCTTGGTCGTCGAGGTTGGTCTCCATTGTTCTTGGGACAGTCTGAGAGGGCGTCTCTGGACCATCCTGAGTCCTAAAGGAGGTCAAACACACAAACACAGAGTGTTACTCCTGAATGCCCTGCTTTGTCAGATAGAGGGACAGAGAGCGGCTAAACCCCACGTTCCCCGGGTCAAACAGAGCACACGTAATTACAGAACAATCACAGCAGTTTACTGTGGTGTTACCGTAGCACATACAGCACATAAATGCATACATTTACATTTATGCATTTAGCAGACGCTTTTATCCAAAGCGACTTACAGTGCATTCAGGCTATACATTTTTTTGTCAGTACATGTGTTCCCTGGGAATCGAACCCACAACCTTTGCGCTGCTAACGCAATGCTCTACCACTGAGCCACAGGAACACTGTGGCTCAGTGATAAACCCATTTAAGAAAATGGATAAAAACCAAAATGCATACATGTAAAGAACAAGCTATTATCATAATACATGTGCAAAAAGCTGCTTTTTCATGCTATTACATCCAAAAAATACAAGGCAGTACCATACTTTTCACTGTTTAGTTAATTTATGCATGCACAATCATAATGCATTGACCTAAAAAGTTTAAGAAAACTGAATATTGTTACTAAATATATTTTTATGAGCATGTCTGGAAAACTGTCTAGTATCTGAGTGTGTCAAGTTTCCAGTCAGTAGGTAGATGATGAAATGTGTGTTTCATGATCGGTCACTAGATGTCAGAGTAGTTCTGCGCTGATTATTATAGAGAACATCTGACACAACTAATCAAGATCATCGGTCTTCTGGATATATGAGGTGAGACACATAAGCTGTAAATCCTGTCTTCAATTAATATGTGTCAAATGATGGTCAAATATGAACCACAGATCAGTGTATTTGTTTTATATGAGCACATGGATATCTTATTACACTGAAGCTTTTTATTGATTTTATTTAATGTAAGGCCATGTTTTTGGACCACGGTATTCTTTACTTGGAGTAATGATATAATTGATATCAGCCAGGCCGCTTTATTGGTTTTGTGATGAATAATCATGTCTGCTTGGTGAAATACCATTTTAAATCTTATAATAATCTCATCAAAAGATATTTATGTAACATAGATTTAATGCTATTAGACCATTTTAGCTATTATTATTCATTTAACTTTTAGTTTTCTATAATGAAATCTTCATTCAGTACATATCAGCATTATATCAGCCATCTTAGTATTATTTATATACAATTATAGTATTTATTACAACTAAATGATAAAAGTTCATAAAATTATAAAACAAAAAAGTAGTGAACACTTCTTAAAATAATTACATTTTATATTTTTAGTTTTCATTATTATTATTTTTTCCATTTATTATTAGGTTTTATATAAGTTTTAGATTTAGTAATTTTGGTACTTATTTAATTTTGGTCTATTTTATTCTTCTTTATTTAAATGACTGGAAAACCTAGTTCTTAATAGTTTTAGCCAAGAGTAAAAACACTGCATTCTGGTTTCTAGATATCATTAACAGCCATTAAAAATCTCATATTAGTCATTCAATACCTTGTGTACCATGCAAATAATATGATAATGAGTGCAGTAATCATTGAGTTAATAATGGTATACATCAAAGCACCATAATATTGATATCCAAAACCATCTCTGTACCACAGTACTGCCACAGTCACGCTTTCTAAGGAACATGAGTGAATTATACACTAAATACAGGAAACATACAGAAATGTGTTATTAGGCCGTGACCTGTGAGCACTAATATAATCAGCTTTAAACAAAGAGCTCGTGTTTATTGGTCCTGTGAGCATGAAATCCACCTGATTATTGGCTAACGCTGTATACATGATTCCTGTGCTTTACTTCCACCATCTGTTCAACACTCACCTCAGATGGCTGTTGTGTGATGGGAAGATGTCCTCCATCAGATCGAGGGTGGTTTTACCCGCCCAGGTGTCCAGGAGCGAGCTGAGGGATGTGTCGTGGCTCACCAGCTCTCGGGCTAAAGTCTCCACCAGCAGCTCGGCTTGCGTCCGCTCTCGTCTGGACAGAAGATGGTAGTCGGGTCCCAGTATCTCAGAGGCGTGCTGCTCTGGAGGAGCGCTGGCGGGCGACTGGGGTTGAGAAGCAGCGCTGGTGCTGTCAGGGCTCACCGATGGAGTCGTGTGGTCAGGCTCTGGATGGGCTGTTGCGTCCGTCAGACTCTCACGGTTGCTGTGGTGTGAAATGACAGAAACGGATGTTACGCTAATGAAGGATGGTCACAAGACATGCACAATACATGTGTTCAAGTGATTTTAATTACCCATTTAGAGTCTGGCCAAAATATATATATAGAAATATATGTTGTAAGCAGTGCAATTTAAGGAAATATATTTTTCAAATGGTAAAAATATTTAGTTTAAACCTTCAAATGCCAAAATATATTACAAAATGTTCTTCAAGAGTCAGGAAAATACATTTCCAAACTTATATACTTTTTGGGTAAATGCAAAATGTTTTTAAAATAAATAAATAAATAAACGATTTTATACAATATAAATATATTTAGATTGAAATTATATTAAAAATGAAAATAAATAAGAAAATAATACTTAAGAAAATAATAAAAATCTATATTAATTTGTGTAAATATAGGTTACATCTATGTCCGCAATTTTAATTTTTGTATTTTGCATTACAGAAAAAATACACCATATATATATATATAGTTTATTTGCAAAAACAGATAGCTTTGTTTTTATTAATTTTCATAAATCATGTTTTTATTGTATAATTGTGTTACTTAGCTGTATTTTTTTTATTATAATTATTTAATCAAAATAACCCAACTGCAGTTTGATTGATATTAATTGGAATGCAGGATAAAAAAACAATTTTTTTTGAACATTTAAAAAAACGTATCTGTTATCTGTTTTTGCAAATGAACTCTTCATATTATATATATGTTATTTTTTTTAGAAAGAAAAAGGACGAATAGTTTTTTTGTGGTATTCAACATTGTCACAAATGCTGCAGATTGAGTTTAACTTGTATTGAACCCAGAACATTCCTTTAAATGTGACTGTACTGTAATATTTTAGCATGATGAATGTGATTGACATGTTCATTTATGGTTCTTGGAACAACATTCCTATCAAACAAATCATAAGCCAAACCCTGACCTACATAATAGAAAATCACGAGGAATACTATTGGCACATACAATCATCTTATTCAAGCCTTTAATCCCTCAAATCTGATCTGATTGTTTCTAGACCAACAAGAAGTGTCTCTACCTGATGGGCCGTAATGGTTCCGGATGCTGTAAAGACACTTCCACGTTCTCCTCCGCTGGGGGTGTGAGAGGCGGAGGAGGCGGGAAGTCTTCCATAATCTCTGTCTCTCTGATGCGCAGTGGTGCGGCGGCGGTGTTGGAGGAGGCACAAAAAACACTTCATCATCATCATCTTGAGACACAGCTGTACTCTGAAAATCTACAAGGTTAGATTCTGAGATCCGAAGAGAGAGAAGTGGCTTTGTTGGGGAAACTGGGCTCTTGGGAAGGATTTGCAGCCTTGAATCAAGTTGTGACCCCGTGACCTTTGGGTGTGGAGGTGACGGAGTGGCCACCGGACATGGGAAGTCCTTCAGGGTGTCTTCAGAAGCGCTGGTGTCGCTGGAGTTTTGCCGCATCATTCCCGGTGGACTCTTCTGACTTTGTGGGCCAGTTTCGGGAAATGCAATAGAGTCCAGGTTGGGCTGATACAGTCTGTCTCCGTTATGCCAGTCGAGGCTGGCAGCAGTGCCTGGAGAGGTGAAAGGGCAAGGGAGTCCCACAGATGCAGCCAGACCTGAAGCACTCTGCACTCTGGGCCGGTCCGAATGTCTCTGAGACTCGCGCCTCAACACAGGTGCGTTCTGCTGGACAGGACCCTGGTTTAGCTGGTAACTCCTCTCCATATGTGCTGAACTCGATGGCTGTTTGTTTCCCATGTTTTTCACCAACACCCTATTAAAACATACATATGAGAAAGTACCTTCATTGTGTTGCACTTGTCAGGTTTCCATTACCTGTCATTTTTTAAGTAAATTAAATGCAAATCATTTATCCTTCTGGTGGGAATTTGTGCATGACTCAAAAACTCAAAAATAGCAGCATCGGGACTCTGTCACTGCCACTGACCGATTAAGGGTTGGTCCTTAATTTAATACCTTTTATGGGTAAATATTTCCATAAAACTCTGTTTAAAATAGTTTTGAACTTGCAAAGAAATTCTTGCTCTTTAAAGGACTGCACAATTCTTCACAATTTACTAATGCTAATTTGTCTTAATTTAAAGCCTATATAATGCAAATGAATGAAAAAAAATGTTTATGTATAATTATTTTAGTATGTGAATTCTGTGCAAAATAATATCTACACATGTTGTATATAGGACTTTCTTTGTAAGACAAGGGAAGTGAATGTTTTTAATGTATACACAAACCTGTTTTCAAAGGATTCCTTGGAGGAAACTCTCAACTGAAGCTCTCTGGCCAAGAAATCCTAGACAAAAAGAGAACAAATCATATTTTATATGAGCAGGTGACATTGTAGCACTTTCGGTTTCATACACCAGGAACAGGAAGTTAATCATTATTTCATGGTTACCTCAAGTTTAGAGAATGTTGGTGCTTTAATGTTAATTTTAAACTCAAGCGCATGCCATGACTACTGATAAACTAAGATCAGTTAATAAAAAAGGGACACAGAATGACAACATCCTCATAGCTGAACTATGTCGTATTCAATTAGCATGAACTGTGAGACTGTGAATTGAAGGGTGTACTTGGTTTTGATCTTTTTTTCATTGCCAGAATGTTTAGGTTTATGTATGCCACAATATCAGCAAGTAGCAATGTCATCATGCTGGTATTTTATCTACTGCTTGAACCATTTCCAATTTTGGGTTGCTGGAATAGTCTGGGATTTCACAGGATAGTTGTGTCTACTGTACACAGTCATCATCATACCAGAACCATTATCGTTTACATAAAGGATAATTATTCTCCTAGATAAATGGTTTTCTTAACCATTCCAAATATTTCAAACCCAAAACCATGACGGGTTGTCCATTATCTCCAACGTCTTCCCTCTGGCACAGAAGGAGTGCAGTTATCTGTTGCACATCTGTCAGATATCTGACTAAAACCCAGGCTCTGTGGCACCAAACAGGAAGTGAGGAGCTTACCTCTTCCTGTGGAGCTCCAAGAGTGGGTACACAAATTATTATCTGCCCATTTATAGGAAAGGGACTGTTCTTTTGCCCTCAAACAAATAGGCTACCAAGTACCATAATTGGCTGAAAACGTATGCACTGATTATCACTGAACACCAGCTTAACTGTTGCCCCAAAATTAAAATGCCATAATTTACCCAACCTCATGTCAAGACATAATTTCTTCTGTGGAAGATAAAAAAAACGATATTTTGTCCATACAATGAGTCCAAGTTGATGGCGTCAAAAACAATGTGCAGTTGGACCTCATTGACTCTTATGTATGAACAACATTCTTCAAAATATCCCCATTTGCATTCCACAGAAGAAATATTAAGTCATACAAGATTGTAATGACATAAATGTGAGCGAATGATGACCATTTTCATTTTTTTAAAAGTTGGTGGGAAGAAAAATGTTATAGTTTGTTTGCTGCTGATTTTCTTCAGTTCTGAGGGTTTTTTCATTAGCTTTCTAGCTAGGGAAACGCTGAGTGAGTAATTAGTTGTAACTATCCAATAGAACGGTCAATATAAGCACATTTACTCTGCCATGAACATTACTGTTTAACTGTGTGGTATGAAGTCACGTCACTTTCAATGACTAAACCAATGACACAGTCAAGTTCACCCAGCTAATAAACTAAACTAATAAACTGTTACCTGACTAAAGTTCTCCACTGGAGATGACTTGGATCGAAAGTGCTGAGAAACGGGACGTTCTTCACTATGGTCCAGCAAATCCTCAGCTGAAGCTGATCTCCCTGAGCTTCTGGCAGAGGTGGCTCTCTCAAACGTGGCTTCCAAGTGCTGCGGAAAGGTATGTCTGGTCAGGACTGGGCCTGATTTGTGAGATTCAGGATTTGTGCCTTGTGACTGCTGGCCAAAAATCTCAGGCCGTGTGTGGTTTTGGCTTCCCCTAAGGGGGTAAAAGGGGCTTTGCATTCCTGCTGGAAGGGTGGAGGATTTACGCATACCACCAGTGAGGCCATCGTATGTTGGCTCTTGCAAAGAGCTCATACTTGGGGTCGAGATGAGGCTTCGCGAGTCAGCAGAAGAGGAAGAAGCAGACTGTAGATAAGCGCTATGTGGGCGGTTTGGACGTCCGTCTACTCTTCTACCTGTTTTGCGTTCCATATACTCAACAAGTGCATCTTGTTGCATTTGCTTCAAATCAGGCCTGGAGGAGAAAAATCTGTGGTCAGCGTTACGATTCGCCACCTGCTCGAACATCCTGCGTCTGTCCGCAACACTCGTCTCACTTGCCAGAAACTGTTGTTGAACCTTCCTGTCAGCCTGATTCATTTCCTGAGTCAACACTCCAACTTCATGCATGTTTTCAGGCTCAGAATACGATCGCTTCTTTTGCTCCATTGTGAATCGTTTGCGTCCACAGATCCGCATAACTGGTAGTCCAACAGCTGGGACACAGGGGAGATCAGGAGGAGAGGCTCTGTTTGGTGCTTCAATGGGAACAACATGACGTTCCTTTGGAGTGTGTGGGGATGTTGTAGCTGGTTTTGGACTTGTACTGGGTCCTTTTCGTTCTAGAGACATGTGTTTAGCTGGCACTGGTGGAGGGTTAACACCAAGGTCACGTCTTCTGAAGGAAGTTGACCTGAGAACCATAGACTGGACATCTTTAATGCTGTCTCTATATGCTCTGGTAAAATATGTGTCTTGGATGGTGCCCAAGATGTCATGAATGCCACCTTTCCCATGGATGTCTTTACCATTCCCCTCACCAAGCTGAAAGGTGCTCAAACTTCTTTGAAGACAGGTCTTATGGGCAACAACAGGCTGTTGTTTCTGGCAATGTTGGACATGATCACTACTCCCACGTCTTGTTAGGAAATCTTGATGCACATCCATGTGTCCATCATAACTCGCCATGCTAGAAGTACTATGAGTTCTCCCATGAGGAGCCAAGCTGTTGCTTCTCTCCAACATATTGCGCACATCCTCTACACCAGAGAAGGAGCTCTTGGCACTGGAAGGTCGTGCTGCTTGGCTCGGACGAGCCGTAGAACCATGGAGGGAGAGACTGCTATGACTGCGAGGTTTGACTTTCTGTCTCTCAAAATGACTTACTTTCTCCAGCACGGACATGCTACGCTCACTTTGGAAACTGGATTGGCTAGTTGTACTCTCGGGACTGGCGCATCGTTGAACCTCAGCAAGTGCATTCTCCAGTTTGGTCAAGGGGTGATCCATGTCTTGACCTCTCTCCTGGAGAGCACTAGAGTCACTGTAGTGCCTTGAAGGTTTGACTATGTGGTCACTTCCTTGAGTTTGCATGAAGTTTCCTCTGTATGTTTGAGCAACTTGTCCCTGTGACACTTTCCCAGTGTAAACTGGGTCTGGATGGATGCTTTGCTCTTTGCATTTATTTTGTTCTTTATCTTGAGGTGGCCTGTAGTTGTCGTAATCATCAATACCATGCGAGAACTTTGGTCTCTCTCCTCTTGGTTGCATAGGGGTGTAAGGGTCCCTCCTTTCCTGGGGTACATATGTTTTTTTTTGTGACTTCTGCATTTGTGGTTGCCAATGAGGCCGATACAAACCAGGTTTGACTTGAGTGTCATCTTGCACTCTATCGGAGACCTTTGGTTGTGCCAAAACATGAGTTTGGATAGGGATTGAGCTAGGAGCATTGCTTTGGTATCCGTTTTCAATGGTGAACTGGTCCTCTTTCACTTGTCCTTCCAAGCGGTCACAGGGATTGATGTGCTTGCTCTCCTTGGCCAGTGCTGGGTATACACTTCCAGAGCTTGGGTTGCTGGTTGGAATTTGTGCAAAATGAGGCTCGGGAGGTGGAACAGGGTAGATGCTAGTGGGTAACATGAGGCGACCGGGTTGTGCAGCCAGAGGAAAACCCTGTTTGGGTTTGGTGGTGGGGCTACTTTCGGGGCTTTTTTCTATGACTGTGTGCAACTGACCTTCAGCACAAAACGAGGACTTTCCTGTTGCCACAGAACCACTCGAGTGATGCCAAGAACCCTTGTGAAGTGCCCGCTGCGACCGAGCATGTTCAAGATTCGACCAGGAGTTGGGACGCTCATGATTGCGAAATGCTGCATAGCTGTCACTGCGTAATGGAGGGGCTGGCACCCCCTTTAGGTTCTCATAGGAGTGACGGTTGTGTGCTGGATCCCAGACTGGCCCAACACTGTGGCGTTGTGAGCTGGAGGTGCTTCCGCTACTCCCACTGCTTCCACTACTACTGCTGCCATGATGACAGATCTGACCTGAGACATTCCCACTTCTAGACTGTGCTTTGCTGTCACTGGATCTCACAAGGGCTGCAGAGCTGATCTCATGCTCTTCAGACAAACCCTGTTGGGGGTCGTACACAGTGCGTATGTAGCGTATATCAGCCTGCTGCATCCCTTCTCTCTGTGGAACGTTCTCCATAGAATATGACCTCTCCTTGTTAAATAACGGTGCTGCCGCAAGATACTCTGGGATACTGGAGCTGGTCGAGAAGGAACTGTATGCAGAATCCCGCTTGCTGTGCAGATGATCAATGCTACTGGATGATTTGGATGATGATAGTTGATGGCAGGAGCTGTAGGCTGGGTGAGTGTTGTCTAGGCTCTCCATGCTGCCCCGGGAACTGTACTGATCTGGGCTCTTCCTAAGAAATCCTGTTTCAAATCCCGATAGGTCTGTGGTTGAGGTACTGCAGAAAAAAAAACAAGAGACACATGAGTAATATAGTATTTACTGTTTATTCAAGTTATTTAGGGTCATTAGATTAAATGGAAAACATCAATGACCCAAAATAACTTAGGTCAACAGTTTAACTAAAAATTATATTACATTAATTGCAGTATATTGAGATGGGACAAAATGCACAAAATAATTTGTAATTAAATACAAAAGTAATTCACATTATTTTACTGGGATGGGGGAAAAGATAAGAATAGACCAAAGAGCAATATTTTTTTCTGGGATAATATATAACTGCAGATCGAGATGCTGTTCTGGTTGTCGGTCTGAGCTAAATTAGTAGCTGTTACAGACTTGGACCGACATCAAAGACATTGATTTACTACATCTTATGAAATAAGATAGAGTTTATAGACACAATTTGAGTTTGCCATCTCTGTGACTCAATTATTCACTAGAAAGAACAAAGATGTCCTCAAAGATGTCTCTGCAACATCTATTCAGAGCTGCTAGAAAGAACAAAGATTCAGGAGCATGATAAAAACTGAGAGACCTGGTGAATAACATCAATGACTCAATCTGTACAATGCATTGCTGCTATTGATGTTATTGATGTCTGGACAGTTTACAACATATCTGGTGTCGATTACATTGTAAAATCCATAAAGTTGTAGAGAATTTGCATTGAGATTTCCTGTCATCGTACTTCCTCTTCTCTCTTCCCTGGCCTAATGATAATGTGACAAATCTACACCGTTCGATTTGTTACCAAACTCATTGACTGTGGGAATCGGCTACGTAAAGGTTGGAATCATGGCAATATGTTTTGCGTGTGATGCACTGGGTCACTATGATGCACTATGGTGTGTGATTGCCGGACTCTGAAATCTGGCATCAGGCCGCTGGTATTTCTGCTGGCATAATTAACATGATGTCACTGACCCATTGTAAACAGCTCTGTAGTTACCCCTCTAAGAACTAGATCAACCAATCATAAGTCAGTCGATCAAACAATGACCACCGGGGCTCAGAAAGTGGAACGCTATTGGTGACCATTGCCATGGGAACCTTCAGAGGGTTGTTGAGGGAGTGTCATCCCAAAGAATGTTTTTTTTCATTAGACCGTGCGTCAATGCTTAGCTCTCTGGTCCCCTTCAAACACTCTAAATGCTTTTCTTTCAGTGTCATCATTGATGGCCCTTGAATGTTCTGGACTAAATACAGTGATAATGACCGAGATAACAAGTGTTTGGGGGAAGTATGCAGCAACTAAATAAATAATGACCATGATCATACACAACAGGAAAACTATCAACAGAAAGACAATTAAGCCACTTCTGACCGAAATAATCAACATTCATATCTAGAAACATTCATGTTCATGGACCTTTCAAGCCATTGGTTTATGAATATGCACCCACATGCCACTTAAATTAAACAGTCAAGAGCATATTTAAAATATTGTATTTATGTATGTGGAATGCTAGATAACATTCATGTATCAAGAGTAGGGCTCTGCGATACGGCAAAACATTTTTATGTAGATATTTTTTCAGAACGTTTGACCGATTCTCGAATTTTTTAACTAGTCAACTCATTAACTAGTCAACTTGAAAATGTAACTACAACATGGTTCAAGTAAACTATTTCTTTATTAACCCAAGTTATTTATTTACTTATTATTCCAAGTGCACTACACATGAAGTTGTCAACATGCTGTAAATGTTAAACAAATAACTTGTTAAATAGAAAATATGCATGAACTACAACTACAAACTTGTCTTATGCATATTATATGTTCAGAAATGATACAAGGGAAATGCTTTAAAAAAATTCTCAAAAGTCAAGGTAATTCAAATTCAAAATGACTGAAGGTATAACACCAGTAGACTATTAACTATAAATATTCTATGAAAACAATGAGCTTTCAGCCTGTTACCATGATGCAAACATGAAATATCTTACATACAGTGGTAGTTCTTTACAGGTTTTTTTAGTTGATAGGGCTGCTTTTCCATTGTTTTTCCCATGTAAACATGGACACGCTTGACTGTTGCACTCGCATCTCTTGTAGCATCTCATGCATGAAACGGCATTATAAAAATGCCACGCTCAAGTTTAAAGAAGTTCAACTCCCATCTTCTTGCATTTTTTCATATTTCACTGCCCGCATCACATCTTTGTCAACACAAAAGCACATTCTGTGTGAATGGCACCTAGCGATATATTGCACATATGGTCCTTCACAGAGCGTGTCACACGTGAGCGGTTAATCACGAGCACCAGCATGTGCTTGCATTATACTTTTCTCTTCACTGTTATCATTGGCATATTGTCTAATTCTTACGTTTGGTAATATTTATATTCAAAAATTGTGATTCCTCGATTTCTAAAAAAAAAATTGCTGCAAAATATTAAATTCAAATGAATAAACCAAATTTTAAAAATCACCCATGAGGTTGCAACTTATAGGAAATACTTTATGAAGTCAAATCAGGTGCTGCAACCCAAACTAAGGACACACAATATTATCTCTCTCCGAATAAATGTCTTCATTGTTAGTGGATTATTGCTAAGCTGACTTCAGTTGCATTGCTGGGAACTTAAAAAAATGTCACCTTCACTCTTATATCGCGGTCATGATCAAATCTGATATTCTATCCTTGTGAAATATAGAAGAAAGGCAGACTGTTACTTTGTTTGTTCTTCAACAGAGGCATCGGACCGCAGGTGTGTTTGTGTTCGAGTTGCACTGACCTGGAATGGTAGCTCTGGTGCCAGGGGGCTCCCACACCACCCTGGGTGACTTGCATCATGCTGTCCGAGTCCTGAGGACCCTCGCCCAGCTTCGTAGAGTGCCAGGAATGAGGTCGAGATCCAGGCTCACTCCGTCTGGGAAAGAGAGATTTTTATAAAGACACATAAAAGTCTATGCTTTTCTTTTTCAGAATGCACCTCAAATGCATGGAGTTAAACACAAATATAGTGACTATGCTTTCACAAAAAAACTAATCTAAAATACAAAAACATAGTTTGGTGAGAAGTCAAAGTATTTTAATGTAAATATACAGCATGCGTTGTCTTGTGTAGTCAAGGCCATTGAGGAACAATACATCCTGAAGAATGTGTCACTGCCTTATTACCAGAATCTCACTATGTAAACATCAGTAAATAGATACTTCCTAATCTAGTCACTGACAGATTGAACATTTATATATTATAAATATTTATTCATAAGAATGAGAAATACAAATCTGGAAAGCTGGAAGTAGATTTCTATTTCAGTGTTTTTGGCACAGAGTGCTGAAGTGTTTTCGAAACATGGCAAGAATTCTGGCATTGTCTAAA
This sequence comes from Ptychobarbus kaznakovi, assembly GCA_027422405.1. Taxonomy (NCBI): domain Eukaryota; kingdom Metazoa; phylum Chordata; class Actinopteri; order Cypriniformes; family Cyprinidae; genus Ptychobarbus; species Ptychobarbus kaznakovi. The sequence continues at coordinate 1,550,542 of CM049812.1, read as the reverse complement.
ACAAAAACATTTTTGGTTTCAAACTGCGTGGAACATAATGAATGTTTTTCATATAACGATCAGCAGACTGTCTGTACCTACTGCTGCTCCAGACACACACTCTCACGCACGCACGCACACACACACGCACACACACACACACACACACACACACACACACACACACACACACACACACACACACACACACACACACACACACACACACACACACACACACACACACACACACACAAGACTTTAAAATGAGATAAACTCAGGTATATTTCCTGTAAGCCACAAACCCCCAACGCTGCTTACAGACACACTGGCATTCAAAAGCTTGGGGTCAGTAAGATTTTTAGAAAATAAATTGATACTTTTATTCAACAAGGATGCATTAAATTGATCAAAAGTGATAGTAAAGACATTTATAATGTCATAAAAGATCTCCATTTAAAATGATTTTAAGCAGCACAGCTGTTTTCAACATTGATAATAACAAGAAATGATTCCTGAGCAGCAAATGATTCCTGAAGGATCTTCACACATGCACACCTGTTTTTGATGCGTAGTTTGACTCCTCCACTGCATCTGCCGTTTCTGGAAGGACTGAGAGGACGCGGGTCAGAACAGCAAGGACCCGGACGACACTCTCTACAAACACAAACAAACATCTAGGTTAGACGTGTACTCTTTATCAATCACAAACAGTTAAAGCACTCGTATCTTGGAAAACAAAACAAGTCTGTTCAAAATAAAACCATGATGAATGATGCATGATCAAATGGCCGTAACTAATCCAAACTTGCTGTTCTGTTCTCTCAGACTATTGAACTAAAACTTTAAGAACTTGTTCAGGGATTGTCCTGGTTATGACATCACAACCATGATCTCATGGAGTTAAAAACAGGTCGACAACAAGTGTGACTGCCTCTAAGAAATGCATCTGAAGGACATGACTAAACCTGCTTAATTAAGCAGGACTTGAGGAGGCGATTGCAAAAATATGTAATTTCGCACACCCCTAGTCTAGACGGTATGAGTGCATTGGTTACTTTGTAGATGACATGCATCTGTTTGTCTTTAGATCATGTATTTTTGCAGAATCAGTGTTGGTCAGAGAGAGCACGAGTCTCTGACTCTTGATTTCTCTGTCTCTTTTTACACGTTCACGTGACTGTATTATATGGACTCTTGGGTTTGACTCAGGTCAAATGTTGTTGTTGTGGCCGTATTTGACAAAGGAGGAACTGTCCGGTCCATTCACCGCATACTCACATGGATGTTGTACACAAGATAATTTGTATTAACCTGAAGTACAGGATGTCTGTGTAGGGAAAGAAATTGCAGGTTTATATTAAATCTGTGTGGCAGCAGCGTAATATACATTAAATCTACTGCTTTCGTGTCTCCTCTGAAGCTGGGACTGTAAACAGTGTTCTGTGCAGCCAAAGACAGAACAGTTAGCATGCTTTGCTTGAACTTTTGCCATGGCGTTACAACTGGTGCATCGTTTGTGAAAACACAACGGTAGTGCCATGGGTGGAAACTTGTAGATAAAGGGGTGGTAATATTATAATAAGATCCCCTTTATATGTCACAGGGGGAGCAAAATCAGAGCATCTCGCTTTTTCACAAGCTTGCAGAGAAATGCTTACAAAAAAACATTTACTAGGTTGTTCTTTTTCACGTTTTCTGGGTTGGTAGATTATAGCACTTAAACAAGTCATGATATGTCACCTTTAATGCATCCCTGCTGTATAAAAGTATTAATTCTTAATAAATCTCACACCTTATTTCATGACCTGAATGTTTATTTCTTATTGCACAAATGCTTTGAGACCATATGTTTGTGTTTGTTTGTGTATGAGGAGTATCTACCGCACAAACGGCAACCGTAAGAGCTTAGACATCTCACTGAGAAAACCTTGTAATGTTGACACAGCATTCCTATAATAGAGAAGGTGTCATCACGCTCCTTTTAAAGAGTTTTGAAAGCTTTAACACACCACTAATAAAAGACAACACAAAGACGTTCCAAACAAACTAGTAGTAGTTAAAGGGACGGTGCAACCAAAATTTAAAAATCAGTTTTCTCACAAAAGTTCTAAACCAGTATGTATTTCTTTATTCTGTGGAACACAGAAGAAAATATTTAGAAGAATATTGATAACTAAACAATTTTGGTTCCCATTGACTTACATTGTATGGACAAAAATACAATAGAAGTCAATAGAAACGGAAACTGTTTGATTATAAACATTCTTCAAATGATATTTATTTTGTGTTCCAAAGAAAAAAGAAATGCATACCGTTTTAGAACAACATGAGGGTAAATAATGATTTTTTGGGAGGATTATCCTTTAAAGGAGATAATACTGTGTAAAAAAGAGCAGCTTGAAAATATATTTTACAGATCAGCATGAGCGTGAGAAATTTGTTTAAGGACTATCCCTTTAAATGTGAACACAACAATACAAATTAAGCTCAGATGAGCTTTAATTTGTCACATACACAATTATACAGAGTATAATGAGGAGTGAAATGTGTTCTCTGCATTTAACCCATCCAAGTGGAGCAGTGGCAGCCGACATTGCGGCGCCCGCCGGGGAGCAGTTGGGGGTTCGGTGCCTTGCCCAAGGGTCTCACCTCAGTCGTGGACTGTCCTTCCTTCTTCCAGAGCCGGGATTCGAACCCACAACCTTGGGTTACCTCGGGTTTCAAGTCCAACGCTCTATCCATTAGGCCACGACAGCATGCTGCATACCTCTCTTTCAAATGTTCTTTCTGTTTTAAATCTTGATTTATCACTCTTTCTTCAGAAGGGTGTGATTGGCCCGACTGCTGTAGGCGTGCATTGACTGCTTCAGATGAGACCTTCTTCTAATTATATCTCTATCAATCACTTTAAGTGACCTGTGAAATGCAGGGATGTTTATTGGAGCAGGGAGCCTTGATATACCATCTCGGATCAGCACATTAACGATCCATGATTTTAAAGCCAGCGAGTGCATCTCTGAACTCTTCTGCTCAAATGCCCCCAGCATTCCTCGCATACCTGCCCCCCGGAAGACCTCGGTGGTCACCATAGAGATGTGAGCAGCAACCACTAACCCCCAACGCTGCTTACAGACACTTGGGGTCTTTAATAAATAAATACATTGATAATTTTATTCAGCAAGGATGCATTAAATTGATCAAAAGTAACAGAAAAGACATTTATAATGTTACAAAAGATCTCCATTTCAAATAAATGCTGTTCAGCTTGGGTGAGCAGAAGAGCCTTGGCTCAAAAGACAGTGTTTGTGTCCTGAGTTGCACTTCCAGCACACTTTAAATCTGGAAAACCCAACTCTGCACAACAAGGGTACGTTCCCTTTTAAACACGCCGTTCTCCTTGAACACACCCTTCACCTGCATTTAGAGATTCTGTGAAAGTGTTTAAAGCTAAACCAGCTTGACCCGCTGCAGGAATGCTATTAACAGCCAAGAGAATGCATGCCGGAGAGAGCGAAAAGGAACAAAGAGAAATAATTCATTTGGACAGACGTTTCATCACGTGAAGAAGAAAGCATGACAGAAAAGAGCATTAGGCATTTAATACGCCTTCTGTTGACCTTAATAGGGCTGGTATTTATATGTGCAACTAGGAATCTGATATTAGTGCTGATCAGATTTAGTTTGTTATTGTATAAAACAAAGGTAAACAATACAAAAGGTAAACATTTTTAGTTGATAAAAACAATTGATATGATCTACATTCTTATGCAAACCAGTGCTTGGCTTAATATTAAGGAAGAAAAGCACCCAGAATAACCTAGCAAATGCATAACGATGTGCTAAAAAACACAAACTTGTATTGTGGTGGCGACTAGTAAACTGCATGCACTAACTCACATTGGGTCTCATTCACTAATAATTGTGTAAAAAGTGTTCAACATTTGCAATGGATGTGCAAAACACATCTGTATAGTAGGGGTGTAACGATTCATCGATATGGATTGATATATCGATACGATGTATGACGATACAATGCATCGATGCCACGCGTATAATATCAATATCTGTCGTATAAAAAGGCACCTTTATTTTGGCACTGTCCACATTTTCATATAATGTCCGTCTATGCATTACCGCAACGCGTGCATTCTCGTCAATCTCAGCTGTCAGGACTCGATATAAGGAATACCCGAGCGCACAAGGCGAGCATATAAGATTCTCGGGATTGTTGGAGTAATAGTCGCGCGCTGTGTGAGAAAGTTTTCCGCGCACACATCTGAAGCGCAACGCACACACACACACATACACATCTGCAGCGTACGGACACAGACAACCGCGTCAACTCTACGCGAATACTAAATTGAGCTCTCTTCACTTTTCTTAGAAGTATGAATAATTCAGACAAAACTACATCAAAATGCAAGTTTTGGCTAATATCCTTGTAAACAGTCGGTTAAGCATGTCTTAACGTAAAGAGTGGAGAAAGAAAAGACATGTGCATCAGTAAATTAAATCTGTGCTTTCGTTCTTAAAGTGAAAGAAAACTAATAATAAATCTAATGCTGTCAAAGAAAAATACAAGTGCTCACTGCTCCTGACTAAATAACCTTTGTAACATCAAAAAGTATTCATTTATAGGCTAATTAATTTATATAGTGAAGAATATGCAGTTATTTTACATTTGATTATTATATTTCTGTAGCGTACCTGAAAATGTATTTTAGACTGATCTGAAAAACCTGAAAAGCACTGTTTATGAACTTGCATTTGCATTTGTGAGTTAATAAAAATGTAGATGGTTGTTTAAAATAGGTATATAATATAATAATATTGATATATCGATCGATATACTCCTGTATAGAATCGAATCATATAATTTTTTGAGGTATCGGCAAATATCGTATCGCTGGGTATGAGAATCGATATCGTATCGAATCGTGATGAACCATCCGATTTACACCCCTACTGTATAGCATTTCATCACGCTCTACAAATATCTCTAGAGTTACACATGAAAGCATTTATGAAAGCACAATTCATATTTATCAGTTAAAGAGTCACTTAGTCATTTACTTTTTTGAAATGGAATATGTATTATTATTATTAATAACGACATTATTATTATTAAAATATTATTTAAATAAGCTATTAATGATATTATTATATTTAATTATATGTATAAGTTATAAAAACTATTCCAGAATCACTGTAGAGTCACTTAGTAATTCTAGATTAATTACCAATAACAACAATAATAATAATAATAAATAAAACAATAAGCTGTTTTTAATATAATTATTAAGAATATAATTATAGCTATAATAATTATATAGATTGTTTTTTATTTTTATCTCCACAGAGTGATTCTGTAATGCATTTTATTCATGGAAATGTCCATACGGAGGTTTTAGACATGGTTAGAGAACGGGACCCATTTTCATCAGAACATCTCTTGTTTGCATCGTCTGTGAACCGACACAACCCTGAATGAAAGAAAAACCAGGAACCTGATATCACAGGAGAACGGGAAGAGAATAAATACTCTGGCAGAGGACGGGAACAAAGGGATACAGATGAAAAATGAGAGATGATAAAACACCAGCAGAAACGCTGCTTTCAATTAAACATTCACTTTGGAGATCAAGTGTTCTTTATACTTTACACACAAAGAACGACTTCTTGCTTGCACTTGTAAATTAAGTGACAACCAACCTCGACTTTGGTGGTCGCCGCCTAAAAACAAACCGGTAATCTGACTTCACTGCATTCTGGATGAAGAGCTCTTCCTTTATCAAGCATTGGCTCTATCTTTCTCTGTGTTTACAGTGACTCCAGCTCGTGTGATGCCAAAGAGGCTTAAAACAAAACACAATACCAGGCAGCCGTCACTATATATTATCTTGTTTTGGGAGTATCATGTTGTTTAGCATTCTCTCGTCTACAGACAATAACATCTCTACATGCAGGTGCACAACACATCCATCCTCTTGACTGAGACAACTCAAACAAACCTGCACATCAATGATCTGAGCGCACACACTTCTCCACACAGTCACGTGTTAAATAGGTGAAATTAATTAATTAGACAAGACAATAGGCAATATCTAGCTTCCCAAGCTACTCATCATTTACAGTAGTGTAAACAACAATCAAGATACCAATCTGAAAACATACAACACATAAAAGGTTGATAAGCATTACTTTTTTAATACAAGATCAGATGATATTATTATAGTTTTGTCTGTGCTCTTTTCTTGTTTTGGACTTTTTACATACATAATGTTACATATTTAATTAACAATATTTATTAAAAACAAAATCAATGAGTGATTTTGAAAGTGACTAATTACTGACAGCATTAAAGTTGAATTGATGAACTTTCACACTGTTATTGAACTAAACTGATCTAAATAATGACACTATTATCGGAGCTGCTTTAGAGCTGAAATAGAATTTGCTTCAGAAATGATGAATTTTACAGCTTTAGTACTGTTATAATCGTATTATTAATGTGACACTGCTTTGAAACAACCTGTATTGTATGAAGTGCCATATAAATAAATGAATACATAAACCAAATATAACCAATAATTCTTACACCTGAGCCAAAAACAGAGCAATAAAAAGCAGCATTTAATATTTATATAAGTTCATCTTTTTTTGTAGTCTATTCAACAAAACCTCAACACAGACAAGCCTTTCATTTGCATATGGAAACGAAGAGATCATATTCAATTCTATGCAAAAACAAAACAACAATCTGTTAGCAACCAATATCAGATACTATGATATCATGCAGTATTCACGGTCCATAAAATATTCAGCCAACGCACCTGCGAGCTGCAGTCTAGTCCAGCAAATTGTCCGATAGTTGACGTACAACATGCAAACATCAACATTTTATACTAAATTTATCAGATAATATTTTGTTTAAATGACCTTTTAGCATTTGCCATTCACTTAAATAGTCATGAGGTGTGACTAATGAATTGGCAACTGCACAAATATTCCATGTAATCCCACAATTAATAAGGTCAAGCACCATGATTAGAATTTTTTTTAAATAGTTTAAATTGAGTCCCTGCTGTGACTTGCCAAGTAATCATTTATATAATGCTAAAAAAATCTAGTGCACTTTATTCCAAACAAAGGCACATTGTTCACTAAACAGCAGTAGATTATACAAACACAGAACAGCACATGACAACCGGTTTAAATACAAGTATGTGAACGGGATCACTGTACCTGTGCGATGGAGTGTCAATGTGCCTGTTCTTCTGAACACAAGAGTCTCCGACTGAACTAAAGAAACCTGCAGGCAAACGTCCAGAGCTACAAGAAATCAATCCCAACTTCACTCATCTGGTTTTAAAAGAACAACAGACCGACTCCACACTGACAGGGAAAGAACAACATCTCTCTCGTTCGGTCTCTCTCAAACACTGGTGACACATCAGAGGCAAATTACTGCCGTCCTCTCAGCCAATCAGAAGAGCCGCAGGGCTCAGCGATGATGTCACCGAGCAGGTTCCTAAGCTAACTCTCTTTCTCTTGTTCTGCCGCTTTCTTGTCGCTCACTTTTCCTCATTCAGGCTCATGCTAATGAACATTTCAATGTTTTTACCTGCTGTGACTCAGCCAGTTTCACAACATCAGGCCTAATATCACACAATTTGATGACGCTGAGTTCAAAAATATCAATACAAATCTTTGCAAGATAACACACATAGCACATAACACGTACAGATTTTTTACCAAAATAAAAATTATGAATTTTAAGCCTGTTTCTACCACTTAATAAAAAAATAAAAGGCAATTGAGACTTTTTATCTCATGAATGCAGAATTGGCAGATATATAAATGTAAATTCTGAAAAAAGAGGCAAAATTGTGAGATATAATTCTATCAAAAACGTCAGATTTGTGAGAACAGTGTAAATTCTCAAAATGCTAACTTTTTCTTGCAATTCCGGTTTCACATCTCACAATACTGAGTTTAAATCTCTCAATTCTGACTTTCTAGTTTCTGCCAAAGAATAAAACAATTAAAAAGGTAATTGCGAGTTAGCGTCTCACTATTCTGACTTTTCTTTTCTTCTCAGAATTGCTCGTTAACATCTCACAATTTTGAGTTTATATCTCACAGTTCTTTTTTTATCAGAATTAGGAGGAAAAAAATCTGAATGACACAAACTCAGAACTGCGAAGGAAAAAGTTGCATTGCCTTTTTATTTATGTTTTTATTCCATGGCAGAACCTGGCTTCCATATGTTTCACCTTTAATGCCATAATCAAACAAAAAGCAGTCAAATTTCAAAAGTTTAGGTTTTAATGACAAAAAATTCAAAATATATGTATTTAATTTACAATCTACAAAAGGTGAAAAAAGTCGAAATCAGGATTAAGCATAAAATATTTCATCTTCAGATTCATTCATACGGTACATGTGGAAATCAGCTGTGAATTGACCATTTTACAATCTAACATCAGGAATCATATATTTGTGTCAGTTTTTACTGATTAAAAGATAAAGCAAGATTCGATCACCTTGCAAATTAGTGTTGGAAGCAAAAATGCATCTATGTGTCATGAAAGTGTGACGTGCTCGAGCAAAACAGCCAGTATTTTTGGAATCAGCAGCCCACAAATGAGCATAAAGAGAAGTATTGGGTTTCATTCAGCAGGACAGTGTTGTATATAGGGCTCTTGGGTTGCTCTAACAGGTGGGAATAAGAGAAACCCGTCCTATTCCACACCTGTTTTGAATCCTGCGCCCTGCGTCTGCGTGTGAGATTGACCTTGACCTTGACCTTGAGCCGCCCGTCACCATAGAAACATACAAACTTTGACCACCACAAAGCATTTGGTCCAGACGACGAGGGAGGAATCGGCTACAGGTTGTGTTTGTGTGTGGATGGAGGAGGGTGTTCACATCACAGGGGGAGTGAGATGTAATGAACAGCATCTGGGCTAAAATTAAAGGCTGAGAAGTTTGCATCGGGTGCCGCAGTAATGTGACTCGGACAGTATGTCCCAACTACACTTTCCAGTGTTATGTAGTTGTTTGCACTCCTTGAAATCAAAATGCTGTGTGAAGGAACAGCTAATAAGAACATATCTGATGTTAATGAATGCACTGTAAAAAATGATAATAAAAATATGTTTTAAATCAAGGTTGTCTTATTTTCCAGCAAACATGTCTAAACATCCTTGCTGAATTTACTGCTTTAATTTTATTAACCTTTAATTTTTTTAAATAAACGTATATTTATTCCTATAAAATATATTTTATTAAACATTTTTCTTAAATCAAGAATCCTAAAACTATTTGCCAAAATACTATGAAAAATGTAATAAAAGAAATTCATTAAAAAAGTATTTTAGTTCCTTATTATGTTTAGACATTTTTATTGGCAAGCCAGACAAAATGAAAATTAATTTATTTAGTGTATTGAATAAAAAAGAAAGAATACATAAATCAGTAAATAAATAAACAAATCAATTAATAAATAAGTGAATTAATTAATTAGTAAATTAATAAATAAATTAAATAGTATGGTGTGTATAAATTAATAAATTAAGAAATGAATGAAAAACTCATAAAAGAATACAAAGGAAATAATATATGAATCATTAAATAAGCAAATAAACCAATGAATAAATTACAAAGGTAATACATGAATGAATTAATAAATAATAAAAATGCTGGTATGTATAAATAAATTAATGAATACTAGGGTTGGGTACCGAACTCTGTACTTTTAAGGGTACTGACCAAATTGCGTCGGTACTACGGAGTATCGAATCAGATTAAAATTACAAATTTCGGTACCTGAATCGCATTTATGGTGCATACCAAATTTCGACCTGAGAGATTTGGCGCATACGAGAGAGAGAGAGAGAGAGAGAGAGAGAGAGAGAGAGAGAGAGAGAGAGAGAGAGAGAGAGAGAGCGAGCGCGTGAGAGCGGGAGAGAGAGAGAGAGAGAGAGAGAGAGAGAGAGAAGAGAGGGAGAGAGGAGAGAGAGAGCGAGAGCGTGAGCGTGTGAGAGGAGAGGCAGGAGAGCAGAGCGAGAGAGAGCGAGGCGAGAGATGAGAGCGAGCGGAGAGAGCGATCGAGAGAGAGAGAGGAGAGAGAGAGAGAGAGAGAGAGGCGAGCGCGAGAGCGAGAGCGAGAGCGGAGAGAGCCGAGAGCGGAGAGCGAGAGCGCAGAGAGAGCGCGAGGAGCGAGCGAGAGCGAGAGGCGAGAGCGAGAGAGAGCGAGAGAGAGGAGAGAGGAGAGAGAGAGAGAGAGAGAAGAGAGATGAGAGAGAGAGAGCGGGAGAGCGAGAGAGCGAGGAGATGAGGAGAGAGTGGAGAGAGAGAGCGGAGAAGAGGCGAGAGAGAGAGGGAGGAGAGAGAGAGAGAGAGCGAGAGAGAGAGAGAGAGCGAGCGAGAGCGAGAGCGAGAGAGAGAGAGAGAGAGGAAGAGAGGAGAGATGAGAGAGAGAGGAGAGAGAGCAGAGAGAGAGAGAGAGAGAGAGCGAGAGAGAGAGAGAGAGAGAGAGAGAGAGAGAGAGAGAGAGCGAGAGATAGTGCGAGAGAGAGAGTGAGAGGAGAGAGAGAGAGAGAGAGAGAGCGATGAGAGAGAGAGAGAGCGAGAGAGAGAGAGAGAGAGAGAGTTGAGAGAGCGAGAGAGAGAGAGAGAGAGAGAGAGAGGAGAGAGAGAGAGAGAGGAGAGAGAGGAGGAGAGAGAGAGAGAGAGAGAGCGAGAGAGAGAGGAGCAGAGAGAGAGAGAGAGAGAGAGAGAGAGATGAGAGAGAGAGTTGAGAGACGAGATGAGAGAGGAGTGAGAGAGAGAGAGAGAAGAGAGAGAGGGAAGAGAGAGAGGGAGAGGGAGGAGAGAGAGAGTGAGAGAGAGGGAGAGAGGAGAGCGAGCGAGAGAGAGAGGAGAGAGTGAGGAGAGAGGGAGAGAGGGAGAGGGAGAGAGAGGGGGAGAGGAGAGAGGAGAGGGAGAGAGAGAGAGGAGTGGAGCGAAGGAGACGAGAGAGGGAGAGAGAGGAGAGAGAGAGAGAGAGAGCGAGAGAGAGAGAGAGAGAGACCCTGTGACATGATGTCACCTCTACAACTCTTTAAAACACAACACAGGGCAAACCCAAATGTTCTGAAGTGTGCTTACATTTCTAGGGTTGTATGGTTTCCGTGAAAACGCGGACAGGATTGCGGAGTCCATTCATAAAAACGGAATTTACTCTAAAGCGCGGAATACCACGTAATTCGTCAATTTTTTTGATGAATAGAAGAAGGTCTGTCACTTAATTGGAATTGCGATATGAACTAGTGCATGTGAATATTAAAACGCAAAAAGACGGTTTAAATATGAATCCTGCATGTTCCGTTAGCCTCGGTATGTATGAATGGTGGAGACGTGGTTATGTTTACCACACAAATACTGAAGCACACCTGAACTCGCGGTGATTTAACTACATGACGACATGAACACATGAACTTACAGGCTGTGAGAGTCACTTCATGAGAATTATACCGTTTCATTCGAGAAAACTAGCATCATATCATACACCAAGAAACTTCACGGCAACCTGTCAAAATAAAAGTGCGGCTTTATATGTAACAGAAATATTACTTTTGTACAGTATAATGTACGTCTTACATATTCCATTTACTGACAAATTTAAATAAAACAATTAAATGATAAAACTTATTATTACAACCAAATTAACCACTTAATTGTAGAAGTAAAATTATTAATTTTTAAAGGAATATTCACACAGCTTTTCTACCGTGTATTAATTTTATCAGTAAACCTCTGTTTGTTTGCCAAAAAAATAAAAGGGTTTTATTTTAATTTGATTAAAAATAAATAAATGTTTCATGCCTTCATTTGATTATCAGAAAATATATTGTATTGGCCCTATTGTTCAAAATTTAGAAATTGAGAGTTTTGGACTTATTGTTTCACTGAAATAAATGTTTTTGTTGCTACACAGAGAGTAAAGTACCGAAAAAAGGTACCGTTGGGTACCGTCTGGTACCGAATTTCAGGTACCGATACCGGTACAAAATGTGAACGGTACCCAACCCTAATGAATACATACATAAAAAAATTATAAATAAACTAATAAGCCAATAAACAAATGAATGAACGAATGCATTAATTAATTAATGGATTAATAAACAATACAATGTAAAGTTTGCCGTTTTTGACGAGTGTCATTAAAATCAATGGATTTGAAGCGTTCTCAGATACAGTGTAAACTTCTAGTGTATAAAAGTCACAACTTTGTATTTATGCAGCGAAAGATGCAGAACAATTGTCTTGACTTGCTAACTCTACTTCACATAGTTCTGCTTTAGCTTCATGTAGTTATCACACAACAAACAACCCATAAAAAAACAGCAAAAGCCTTGTGCAAAGCAATTATCTCCTCATCTCTCTTTCTATTTCTCAGTGTTTCCGACAACCTCATCAACAGAACAAATGAAAGGCCACACAGCAAACACTGTTTGTTTAATGCATCTCTCTCTCTCTCGGTCTCATTTGTATATTGTCTGGCAGAGTGCACCGAAACGCGTTATGCAACATCACAAGCAGTATAACCGCCATCATAATACTGATCTATTTGCCCATAATAAAACAGGTCCAGGTGGAAACTATGGGGTTTATTCACATGCTGAAAGTTTTGGACCCCAGGCATGCGTGTGTATGAGTGCGCGCATTAATATTATGCAGAAAGTGAAGAAAGACAAGTTTGTGAATGTAGGTCATGTTCCACTAAAATGTGTTTTGATTATGTATTCTTTATTTCAGAGAATGGTGTGAAGGACCCGCGTATCGAACGTGCCATTGGGGTATGTAAAAAGGCTGTGTCTGCCTTTTCTTACAGCTGGAAAAAAAGAAGAGACATGACTGAAGTACAGGCTGAGCTTGGTCTACCCACTCATCAGCTAGTAACGGAGTCCCCGACCAGATGGGGTTCACGCCAAAAAATTATAGAGTGGTTTCTCGAAAAGGAGAAGGCCATAGTCCGTGTCCTGGGTTCGGAAAAGAAAAGTCGTAATTTTGTGCCCACTTGGCAAGATCTTGATGTGCTGGAGTCCATAAATAAAGTTGTGAAACCACTCCAAGACTTTACCGACGCACTTTCCGGGGAGTCTTATGTCAGCGTTTCATACATTAAACCGGTGCTCCATCTGTTCAAAACCAGTCTCCTACAGCCAGAGGAGGAAGACACAGAGCTCATTAAAACAATAAAAAGAAACATAATGCGGTACCTTGACGACAAATACAGCGACCCTGTGAAGGATGAACTCTTGGACATGTCCTCACTGATGGACCCAAGGTTCCGCACAACCTACATTGACCCACACAAGGTGGAACAAGTCAAAAAAAGAGCTATCGCTGAGGCTGAGCTCGTGTCTCTACCTGCTCCTGCCAACTACAGTACACCACAGCAGCCTGGCCCAGCTCTGCAGGTGCGCCAAGACGCACAGCCTCCGCCCAAGAAAAAGATGACTTTAGCTGCCTTCTTCAAAAAGAATGCACCAGTGTCATCTATCCACCAGTCAGACGCAGTAAAGATAGAGACTGAGCTGACAACTTACTTATTGACCCAGACACAGATCCCCTTGAGTGGTGGAAGCGCCACCAACAGAATTTCCAAGGCTAAGTAGTCTGGCAAAAAAATACCTCTTGGTCCCAGTAACGAGCGCGCCCTCAGAGAGGGTTTTCAGTGTGGGGGGAGGCATTGTTACATGCCACCGTGCAGAGCCAGAGGTAGTAGACACGCTTGTCTTCCTGGCTAAGAATGATTAGAAAAAAAGAAAGGATGTTCAAATTAAAAACAAAACAAATAAGCACTTTATGTTCTCATGCACTGATATTTAATGCTGTTGAATGTTTTGTTTGTACTTTATCAGAACTACCTCCTATCGACTAAATAGAAAGATGTAAAACGTATCAAAAAGGGTCACATAATTTTATGCTATGTTGTGTTATGTTATGTAACATTTTCAATGTTTACAATGGCAGGGCCTGCCATCTTGCTGTTTGGATTGTTCTTTCTGATTGCACTTTAACCCCAAGGGGGAAATTCAGATCAAATCCCAGAAGGGAAAATCAAAACAAAATAAAGTTACAACTTGCTTTGAACAATTTCTTTGTCATCTGCAGATTGATTTTAAGTCAATTTAAAAATAGATTTAAATGATTTAGTTTTTTAGATGATATCGCCCAGCCCTAAGTGGTGCATAAACTACATTCTTCACCTTAATGAAAGAGCAACACCTGTGCAATATTATCCTTTAGGACAGGACTACAAAAACACAAAACAAAAATAATATTTGCATGCAAAACCCAAACACAAGCACATTAGTCACGATTGGTTATTTCTGCCACTGTGAATCACTGACGTGTTTTACATACCTGTCCGATTCAGCAATGGCCTCTGAATCCTTCATATAATCTGGACTGAGACCTGATCTCTCCAAGCATTCGCATGAGCTTGAATCAGCACTCTTAAAAGTTGTTAATCGGCTGTAAGAGGCTTTGGGATCGTTTCCGCTGGACGTGACTAAAGATCTCCACGCTTTTTTGGACTCAGTAGAGTCTGGGCAGTTCACGAAGTGCCGTGCACATCACTTTAACATCGGTGGGAACTGATGTTCTCCGACAGCTTCGGCACACAGTCCCAAGTCCTTTCTCTTGTACAACACTTCCCGAATGGCGAGGCGATGATGTCATAGGCCACACGGCGACCGTTGCCGGGTCCGCCAGGGCTGTTGCTCAGACTAAAGACGGGCTTGTTAGATAAGTCTTTGAGACTTGACTCTGACAGGGAAGAGAGATCACACGAGGCTTAACAGAGTCAACACAGAAAACGACCCCGGGAAAAGGAACTGAAGGAAACCTGGAGTCACCAAGAGTGTGTGTAGCTTTCTTTTGTGTTTTCTTTCCCTCCTTCCCACCGATGATTGACCTCTGGACTCGTATGTAAATCAACATCCTCCTTCACCAGACTGTGTTTCACCGCTGAGCTTTTACGACAGCACTCTGTGTTTTCTGTATTGTTTCAAAGTTATTTTTAAAGATACTAGTAGTTCTATTCAGCAAGGATGCATTAAACTGATCGAAAGAAATTGCTACAAAAGATTTCTATTTCAAATAAATGCTGTTCTTTTGAGCTTTCTATTCATCAAATTAGCCTGAAAATAAAAAATGGTTTCCACAAAAATATGAAGCGACACAGCTGTTATCAACATCAAAATAGTTTTTTGAGCAGCAAATCAGCCTATTAGAATGATTTCCTGAAGGATCATGTGACACTGAAGAGTAAATAATGATGCTGAAAATTCAGATTTGCATCACATGAATAAATTATATTTAAAAATATATTCAAACACAAAACAGTCCTTTGAAATGGTAATAATATTTCACAATAATACTGTTTTTACTGTATTTTTGATCAAATAAATGCAGCCTTGAATGAGCAGTAGCAGCTATAAAACCTTCCAAACCTGTATGACTTTCTTTCTTCAACTAAATACAAAAAATATATATATATATTTTCAAGAACATTGGAATCCAAACAATGTTTGAACCCACTGACTTCCATTGTATGGCCAAAGAACACTGAGACATTCTTCAAAATATCTTAAATATCTTTTTTCGTGCTCCACAGAAGAAATAAAGTCATACATGTTTGAAAGCACATCAGGGTGTGTAAAGAATGAGAAATGTGACATTTTTCGGCTGAAGCCTGGAATGACCCTGAAAACGATGCTGTTTCCCGCCACGCTGAACAAAACCATAAAGACAGCCAATCAGATTGTAGCTCCATTTTGAGTTTGCCCTTAATATCTCCTCCCAAAATCTTGTTTCCTTCTTTCACTCTCTGTACCTGGGAATGGCAATCCCTCTCTTTTTGCATTTCTCGTGTTCTTTCACTTCTGATCTGGAGTCAGTCTGGGTGAACGTGACACCAACACGTCCTCACACAACCAGGTGTGACACAATGCTTCCCATTATAACAGCATTATCCAGGCTGAGAGGAGCCTTGTGTGTGTTGTGTGTGTTTGTGTGTGCACACCTCACTGTGTAAATTGCAGTGTCTGATGTCATTGTCGCCCGATGCCAAAGACTCACACTCGCTCTCGAAAAAAGGAGAATACTTTTGGAAACATAGCTTATTTATTTGTTTTTATTTTAAGAATTAAAAGCATGTAATTCATTCAGTCATATAATACATAAATAAATATTTAAGTTATTTTTATTTATTTACATGCTGTTTGTTCTTAAAATAAAATGTTACTGCAAATTTCTCATATTTTTCTAGATTTCTCTACTATGCAGTTGCAACTATTTTAAGAAAGAAAAGCATGTAAATAACGAATACATAAAAATAACTGAATAAATAAGAACATATTTACATGCTGTTAATTCTTAAAATAATTCCAATTGCAAATGTTTTTTACTACACAGTTGCATTTATTGTATTTTAAGCATGTAAATTAAAAGCATGTAAATAAATCAATAAATAATATATTTACAAGCTGTTAATTCTTAAAATAATTGCAACTGCATTGTAGAGAAATCTAGAAAAATTTTAGAAATTTGCAGTAGCAGTTTATTTAACAAACATAACATCATGTAAATGAATGAATAAATAAAAAATATCTGAATAAAGAAATATTTATTAGCAATTAAATAAACAATTAATTATGATTAATCCAAAAACTTAACGTAACATTTAAAAAAAATCTAATTAGGTAACGTTAAAATGTAACGTTAAGCCTTATATACACACTTTTTCAAAACACAAACAAGTGAAGAATCACTTCTAGCCCTGAAATCTTTCACAATCATATGTGAATCCTCCAGCTGAAGAGTTCTTCAGAACTGCAGCTCTGAACTAATACAGATCATTGTGTACCAGCACTGAAACAACAACACATGCGATGCCACACGGCATTGCTCACTCCGGTGAGAACACAGGCGTCTTTGTGTCGTCAGTGATGCCAGTGCTCTGTAACCTATATCTGAGAGTGTGTGTGTGTGTGTGTGAGTGTGTGTGTGTGTGTGTGTGTGTGTGTGTGTGTGTGTGAGAGTGGTGTGTGTGTGTGTGTGTGAGTGTGTGTGTGTGTGGGGTGGGTGTGTGTGTGTCTGTGCGTCTGTCAGTGTGTGTGAGTGTGTGTGTGTGTGTGTGAGTGTGTGTTGTGAGTGATGGCCAGTGCTCTGTAACCTATATCTGAGTGTGAGTGTGGTGTGAGTGAGTGTGTGTGTGTGTGTGAGAGTGTGTGTGTGAGTGTGTGTGAGTGAGTGAGTGTGTGCGTGTGAGTGTGTGTGTGTGTGTGTGAGTGTGTGTGTGTGAGTGTGTGTGTGTGTGGTGTGTGTGAGTGTGTGTGTGTGTGAGTGTGTGTGTGTGTGATTCTCTCAGGAGACTAACTCTGCTCAGCCCCGCCCCCTAGAGGTCTCGCCGTACACATCCACCTGTCACCATGGCAATGCTCCACACCTGCCAGTTTCACCTGTACCTCAGGCCCGTATCGTGTGTCCAGCATCGCTCACGTGTGCTCTCAAAACAAACTCACGCTTTTAACGGGTAAACAGGTCAGGGATCTAATGGCAGCACACAGTAAGACAGCATCAGACCCGTATGTGTGTCTTTATCAGAAGGAAAGTGTTTTCTATTTTTAGTGGTGTTAAACACATCCACCCAACTGCAGTCATGTTGATAATGGCAGTGCCAGGCTAGTTTGTGCAGGACCAGTACAGAAAAGCATGACCACATGCAAACTAAACAAACCAAGCAAAAAGGACTGATTGATAAAGAATTACCCAGATCTAACAGACCTATGTTTGCATTTCTTATCCTGAATCACACCGTCATGATCATGGCTAAGCATCAGCACCAAAAAACACTACCAAAAGGAATTATATATAGTGTATAGACATATATACACTACCAGTCAAAAGTTTGGAATAATTAAGATTTGTAGTGTTTTGGAAAGAGTCTCGTCTGCTCACCAAGGCAGCATTTATTTGACCAAAAATGCAGTAAAATCTGTAATATTCTGAAATATTATTAGAATTTTAAAAAGAACTGTTTTCTATTTAAATATATTATGAAATGTAATCAATACCTGTGATGCAAAGCTACATTTTCAGCATTATTACTGTTTTCAGCATCACATGATCCTTCAGAAATCATTCTAATATGCTGATTTGCTGCTCACAACAACATGTCTGATGATCATCAATGCTGAAAACAGTAGTGGAGCTTCATATTTTTGTGGAAACTGGTATATTTTTCAGCATTCTTTGAAAAATATTACTGATTGAACACTGTAGAGGTGTTTCTATTGCAACAGAAATGCAATAATAGTCTATAAATAGTTGCAAAACACAATGCCAGGAAAATGCACAGAAATGTGTTTAAAAACCACTGTGTACAACTGTACTGCAATCAATAAATCATAGCATTGTTGCACAGGATTTTGCATTGGTCGGTCAATCAGATTTTGAGCATGAAATATGTGTTTAATACACCACTGCTCAACACGTATGAGTGAGAAGAATGAGGAAAGACTAACAAAGAGCATTTGGAAATGATCAACCAAAAAAGCTATTTCAGGATCTACAGCTCTATGCTGTCAATAAACTATTTTAAATAACCTAAATGGACAAGAAACGATCTTGTCATACGCTACCATTGAATAGTAAGAGGTCACAAATATTTTTTTTTAAGAGATTCATACTTTTATTCAGCAAGGACACATTCAATTGATCAAAATTGACAGTAAAGACATTTCAGATAAATGCTAGTCTTTTGAACCCCTTGTTTTAATAATAAATAAATAAAATAAACTAAAAGTATCATCGTTTCCACAAAAATATGAAGCAGCACAACGGTTTTCAACACTGACGAGAAATGTAAATGATTTCTGAAGATCATGTGACACTGAAAACTGGAGTAATGATGCTGAAAATTCAGCTTTGATCACAGGAATAAATTACATTTTACAATATATTCAAATAGAAAATGCTAATTTTAAACTGTAATAATATTTCAAAATGTTACAGTTTTTACAGTATCTTTGATCAAAGAAAAAAAAATGCAGCCTTGATGAGCAGAAGAGACTTCTTTCAAAAATCTTACTGACCCCAAAATGAACTGTAGTGTATTAAAAAAAACAAATAACAGCCCCAGATCATTATGGGACAGAAGTGTGCTGCTTTTGGTCTTACCTTCGCACAGTGAGCCGCAGCGTTTTGTACGATCCTTTAACAAGAGATATGGCCTCCTGCCTCCACCCGCTCAACTCCACCTCATTAATGACGACCACCTCGTCTCCGGCCTGCAGGGGGTGCTGCAACTGAGACGCCTTCCCGCCCTCCTCTACCTGCGGGACGTTAAGAAAACAGACTGTGAGCGCTCTGTGCGGTAACAGATAGAGGCTACGAGGGCTCCACGAACTAAATTAAAGCCACATGGACGCTCAGAGCCCCCGTAAAACCCGCCCAGAATTCAAAGAATGTTTTCTTTGGATCTTTACGCCTACACATTCACAGAGTCTCTAGACACTAATATTTTGGTCACACAATCTCTTGTCCGGGTCGGACGGAGGATGGAGTCCCACGTTACAGAAAGCTCAGCAGCATCCAGACAACATAATGTCATTGTGCACTTGAGAGGACTCTTTTACAGCTCCTAAACAATACACAGAGCATTATTCACGCGCAGGAAATGTACTGTTTAGATATTGCAAAGACAAAGAAACCTCTGTAAATCCCTAGTAGCATCTAGGGTTGGGTACCGTTCACATTTGAACCGGTACGGTACCGGTACCTGGAATTCAGTACCGGTACCCAACGGTACCTTTTTTCAGTACTTTGCTCTCTGTGTAACAACAAAAATATTTATTTCAGTGAAAAAAAATAAGTCCAAAACTCTCAATTTCAACATTTTAAACAATGGACCCTTCTCACAAGACTGTGATGACGCGTTTAACGGTCATCAGCATCGTAAATCCTCAAAGGTTTTTCATATTTGTATTTTATTTTTAAAATGTACATTTATAACACTATTCTTTGCATTATATTACCTTTGCATCAAATTACACAAAAAAGTTTACGCTAATGCGAGGGTGTTTCTAATGCAGCGTCTATGGGACATTAAATCTTTGCATTATGCTCAAATCACTAAAAATAACTACTCTAAATTCTCTGAGATGAAGCGTTCTGATGGTAAGTGTGAAGTACTAACCGTAATTATAGTAAATAGTTACAAAATTTAAATTACTCAATATACCGATGTAAAAACGAGTAAGTAAGTAGTAGCAATATCTCGCTAAGGACAAGAGACAAATACAAATTGGTCTGAACAAGCACTACTTAATGCAATACTTGCCAGACACCATAGTTATATTTACACTAATGGTAATAAACGGTATATGTAAAAAACTTTGGTGAAAAGTCCTGTGGTCCTAAAAAAAACACAAAACCGATGTGTTTACAAATAAAATTCAGTGGTCTGCATTTGCGTCACAGAGTCTCTACACTCTTTGGAATTTCTTTGTAAAAATATTTAGATCAATGTAAATGCATTTTTACCTAGCTAAATGTCTCAATGGAACAAATATTTTGAGAATGTGTTCAACAAATGATCGACATCTTTTGATGGTTCTGGAACAACAAATGGTTCCGGTCCAGTTTAGTTATTTTTATCTAGACAAATAAAAATCATAAACTGAAAAACAACTAAATATCTGTAAACACCTAAACTTAAAAAAGCCCCTAAACTAACTGAAATAAAATAAGCTGAAGTACTAAAATTTAAACTGAAATAAAAATAAAGCTAAATTCTAACAAAAAAATACAAAAGCACAAAAAATTATTTATACAAAAAAGGATAAAGCAAAAAAAAAGAACAACAAAAACAATACAATACTTAAACTAAATTTAAGATAAAAAAGTAATAAAATGACAAAAGAAAATTGAAGTTGAATTATGTTAAAAAACAACAACATTAAAACTGATGAAAGAATAAAACGTTTTTCTTTTAAATAAAAACTAAAATGAAAACTGAAAAGTAAAAACATAACATCTACTAATTATTTATACTCTTACTAAAATCTAAAATTAAAACAATTTAAAGCTATAAAGAAATAAAATAATAAAATTGACAAAAAAAATACTCAGCATAATTTAAAAAATGATATTTATAATAAAAAAAATTAAAAATAAGTTTAAAATTAGTTGATGTACTAAAATTGCTAAAATGAAAATAAAGCTAAACAGAAATAACATGTAACAAAATTAGTAAAATATAAAAATGTACAATCTAAAAACAAAAGCTATTTCAAAATATTATACTGTAATGGTACATAAATTATACTAAAGAAACACTGAACTTTTGGCACTGACCATGCAAACTTAGCCGTTGGATATCACCATATTATATTTCAGCTTCCCAAACAACCATAAGCCGATGTAATTGACTTTGGATAAAAAAAGCCTGCTAAATGAAAAAAACATCCAATAAAAACAAAACATACAGGTGGACACCCAAGTGATTTCCACCAGAGAATAAGATTCGACCTCTGGTTTATTGTTAGCATTCCTTAACAGCAGACCAATCAGTGCCAAACAAAATAAGTCCTTCAGGAAGCCCTTTCAAGATAACACGCAGAACAAACTAGCATTTCATTCTCCTTCTAAAGACGCGCGTTTGGAAATGGTCCCCAATTGTCTGTCGTTTCCTATTAAAGCCTGTCTTTCGTCTGGACCTTTCCTGACGACACTCGCTCTCAAAAGCCTGCCGTGAGCCGCTTCCTCGCGGCATTCAAATCACGCCATATTCAGAATAATTGTACGAGCAAGCATGTCTTCTCTTTCACTGGTTATTGAGCGTAAAGCCGGGTGTCTCAAAGAAAAGACGGCCAGCGGAGATTTACTCAGGGCCGTCAATAGGAGTGTTTAATTGTGGATGTGCTGCCAAGCCAGTGAATCCATTAATATGTAACTGAACAAAGCGTCTAATTCTCTTAACCTTATTTTAACCCCCGACTTCCTGGGGTTCAGGTCGCTCTTAGCCCGTCTTCTATTGCCGCCACACTGTAAACAAGACGGCACATTCTGAACCGGACGAATAAAAGAGCAGCTCCACAGAAGAGGCTGAATCAGTATTCAGGACTACATAAAGTACGGTTGGAATTGCTATGTAGGGTTTTTTTGATCATCTCTCTTCTTTTGTTGTTTTCCAGGCTCTTGTGAATTCCGCCGCTGACATTCCGCTCTCTCTGTTGGGTCTTCGCCAGAGGCCTGGGCTTTATCCCTGTATTTGCCTGCTCTAAAGGAGAAGATGAAGGGGAATGGACAGTGTGGGGGGTCAGAGAGAGAAGAGATGTTTGGAATAAGATAAAACCGCTGCATATTATTCTGAGTGGCATATTATTCATGCTGTTTTTTGCAGTATGCAGTAAATATCAGGGTTTACCACTTCAGATGCAGCTTCTGTTTCATCAGCAGAGGAAAGAACGTTTGTTAATACTAACTTCATTTGAATGGTACACAAGTCTCTAATTAGTTGTAGACTTATTATTCTACACGTTTAATTGCTACAAAGTAATCAAGGAACAATTGATGAAGTTATGAGTAGGAATTTATGATAAAGACACATTTAATAAGGTTAGGGGAAAGAAGTTACCATTTGTAAACAGTGGGAAATGACATATGTTTTGTTACATAAAGCAACTAATTTTAGTGAACTTCCCTCTCCCTTCCAGTCACAGAGCACTCTTATTTTGAGAGCTGTTTAAATTAGTCCAGATTGGGGAATTATGTAACATTTTTTTATAATTTATTTTATTATGTAGTAATATCTGGGCATTTTCGTTGATATTTGCATAATACATTTTTGTTTGTAATATCATTTCTATTATAGTTCTTAGAAATGCATCGAAACATCGATTTTCGGCATTTAGAATCGGCAGGTCAACACTTCGGCAAAATTGCAGGACACTTACATAACTCCAACGGTGCATCTCTAAAAATGTCATATACATCTATTGACTTGACTTGAGGGTGAGTAAATCATGGGGTAATTTTCATTTTTGGGTGAACTATCCTGAAAACATAAAAACAAAAAAAAATTAAGTATCAGATTTCAGACAAAATTAAGGCGGTGTACCAAATTACATACTACTTTTTACAATGTATTTGTAAGTATGTACTTTTCTGGTACACTATTCAAGATTATTTGTATAGCACTTTTGACGATACAATCGTTGCAAAGCAGCTTCACGGGAAATTAATTTGTAAAATAGTGTAGATATTGTAGAAACTCAATATAATTGTAACTTATGGCAATAATACACTGTGTGTAATTCTCAGTATAATGTGTTTGCTGTATAAGTCTTCCTCTGAGTATGTCCTCCGAGGGGTCGTAAATTGATTCTCTGTCTCGGAGCAGGTGTTCGCATCTCAAGATCATTTACTCACCAGGGTTGGATCCAGACTGAAGCTTGTGTAATTCCTACTGTTTGTGTACACTACTGTTGAAAAGCTTTTTTTCTAAAGAACTGAATATTTTCATTGAGCAAGCAAGTGTAAAATTCCTCAAATGTGTCAGTAAAGACATTCATAATTCATAATAAATGCTGTTCTTTTGAGCTTCTAAAGAAATGCATCACTGATTTCACAAAAACATTAAGCATCAATAGGGGTGGGAATTGCAGGGTACCTCACGATACGATATAATCACGATACATTGCACACGATAGCGATAATATCACGATACAGCGATTCTGCGATAATCAATATATTTCTAGAAAATCCTATAATGATACATCACGATATCGGCCTAAACAAAATGCCTGTGAAAATGTTAAGTGCAAGTTCTTTCTTTATTCAAGTCCAAACTGTTACAAAACTGCAGAAAAAGTTCTGCTTTAACATGTTGAGTAGGCAAAATGTATCATTTTATTCTTGGACTTATTAAAAGCTAACACTTTGTCCTTTTTCTCTGTGGAAACAAACACATTTAACTGCTTATCAAACAGAAAAAAACTAGATAGATATAATCTGGTACATTTGTATTGTTTGCATTTGCATGTACATAATATATTTGCACATATCTAACTGCATTTGCTTAAAATTCATAATGAACTTTTAGGTTCATACACTGAACCTACTGAACCCATTTTGCACAGGTAAAAAATACTAATACAATTGAAAGAGTATCACAAATGTCTTCCATATCATTCTAAAAAGCATGAAAAAAAATCAATGCACTTACAATTTTAATGTTGCATACTATTTAGGACAGATAGCATACGAATTGGGATACAGCCAGGCAGATCCATCCCACCAACAGTTACTGGTGTTGACACTGCCACACACACACACACACACACACACACACACACACACACACACACACACACACACACACACACAGCCACACACACACACACACACTCACACACACACACACACACACACACACACACACACACACACCATCTCTCTCAAGAGCAGATCTGAGTGTTAGGCGCTGAAAGAAACCCATCGGTGACATTTACACCACCCATAAGCCCCGAGACTTCGCTCTATCGCTCCCTCTCACCCTTTCGTCCGTCACTGTCCCTCTGTATTACTCCTCTGTCTCACTCCCCAGATAAGACAGCTCTCAAGGCCTATAGCTCCTCTTCATCCTTCCTCCTTATCTCCGGTTTCGTCCGGCTGTCTTAACCGCACTCCAGAGCCGTATTGTTGCCGTGGTAATGGTGACAAGCTCTTAAAAGGGGAGTGAAGGGCCACGGCTGTTGTTTGCGTCCTGCTCACTATTCAGCACAACACACTTCACAGCTCACTATGACACACAACACACTACTCACCATTGAAAACAAGACACTGCTCTACAGCACGCAACAGAAAGCACGCTATTCAGCACAACACACATTACTGCACAAAAGAACTACATCAGACCAAGACCGCAGCAGTATGCTAGCTCACGCTCACGGGACAAACTACAGGCAGATGAAGTACATCTCCTGTTGAGACAGATTGCTTCATTCTGGCTAAAACGTAAAAATACGGCTGCATTCCAAATCCAATACTAATTCTACGTATAGTAAGTATGTTCTTTGCAGGTGATGTTAAAGTACACTACTGTTAAAAGAAGTTGTGGGTTAATAAATAATACTTTTATTCAGGAAGGATGCATTAATACATGCATAAATGCTACTCTTTTGAACTTTCTATTCTTTCTATAAGAATCCTGAAAAGAAAATTGTATCAGCAATACTGATAATAATAAGTAATGTTTCTTGGGAATCAAATCAGCATATGATTTCTGAAGAATCATGTGACACTGAAGACTGGAGTAATGATGCTGAAAATTCAGCTTTGATCACAGGAATAAATTATATTTAATTAAAACAAAAATATTTTAATGGCAGTAGTATTTCACAATATTACTGTTTTTACTATATTTTTATCAAATAAATGCAGCCTTGGTGAGTAGAAGAAACTTTCAAAAACAAACTAAAAAAATCATGTACTTTTCATTATGTAATGACAAAATATTGTGTATTAACAAGATAGATTGAAGTTTTTGCATTTGCATCAAGATACAATTCATTATTACTTCTCTTTTAATTCAGTCTTATTTAAATAAACATGTCGATAATATAAAAGTAGGCAAATCTCAGCCATTATTTCAGTCTATCACTAAATATTCACACAAATGCATACTTCAAAAACACAACAGAAACAGTATGCTGTACCTTCGACATACGGTCTTCAATGTACTGTGACTTTTGACTACGTAACCCTAATCTTGCATGCCATTTAGGACCAATACAATGTAAATCTGGATGTGAATTACGTGATCTTTGATTTCAGGAGACTAAGTTTGCTGTGGTATACAGTCCCAAATTACACTTTTAGGGTCGGACGGTGGATGTACGGTGCACAGATCCTCATGTTTTGGAAACATCTGTTTCCAAGCAGAAAACATCATTGTAATCAATTCCTGTTTATGCAGTTGAACATAGCAGGTATTGTATATACAAACGCAGGAGAGCGCAGGCTATGGGATCCCATTGTCATGGCAGCAGCAAATCCACAAACTATCTGGATATTGTGTGTTGATTTTCTGAGGAGTTAGAGAGATTGGAGTCGGGCAGCAGAGGACATTACTCAAGACCAGAAATCCAGAGAACCAAATAAGGCAGGACGGGGATCTCCTCTGCTATTGCCTGTTTCCATCCAGGAATTTCTCCCTCTTTAGAAAAAAAAAACACTTCCAAACAAATAGAGCCATGCATTTGAATCAAATTAACCTTTCATATCAAGGTCTAAATCTAAAATTTGGAACAAGGTTCACTTAACCAATAAAACAGGTATACACTCTTAAAAAGTGGTTTACATTGTTTTTTTAGTAGTACTTTGATCTCCACAAAGATTTTTATTCTCAAATTCTCTAGTTTCACCTACAAAAATCTAGAAATCAAAACATTGATCTGAAGAACCTTTAATATCAATCTCCAAAGAACTAGTAGCAACTTAAGAAGACTACAGAGTCTAAATGTCAGGATTTTTTCCCCTCCAAAAACAATCATTATTGAGTCCATGCAAACCACACTTAAAGGGTTAGTTCACCCCAAAATGAAAACTCTGTCATTAATTACTCACCCTCATGTCATTTCAAACCCGTAAGACCTTCGTTCATCTTCGTAACACAAATTAAGATATTTTGATTAAATCGGAGAGCTCTCAGACCCTCCATACCGGCAGCCATATCACCCTGCAGCCCAAGACCGGTTGCCCACTGAAGCTAAGCAGGGTTGAGCTGGTCAGTACCTGGATGGGAGACCTCCTGAGAAAACTAGGTTGCTGCTGGAGGAGGTGTTAGTGAGGCCAGCAGGGGGTGCTCACCCTGTGGTCTGTGTGGGTCCTAACGCCCCAGTATAGTGATGGGGACACTATACTGTAAAAAAAGCACCATCCGAGGTCCTGACTCTCTGTGGTCATTAAAAATCCCATGGCACTTCTCGTAAAGAGTAGGGGTGTAACCCGGGTGTCCTGGCCAAATTCCCCCACTGGCCCTTGTCAATCATGGTCTTGCATCATCCAAGTGGATGCTGCACACTGGTGGTTGTTGAGGAGAGGTTGTTTTTTGGTTTTCTTTGAGCCAAAAAAAAAAGTATTCTCGTAGCATCGCAAAACTGAAGTTGAGCCACTGATGTCACATGGACTGTTTTACCGATGTATTTACTATGTTTCTGGACCTGGAAACATTTCAGTTGCATTGCTGTCTATGGAGGGTCTGAGAGTTCTCCAAATTCATCAAAACATTTGGTGGAACTTTTAAGCGCCGCAGATTCTCTAATTCTCTGGTTTCATGCATGTTTCGATGCTTAAAAAAATCTAGAAACCAAAACACTGATCTGAAGTACTTAGAATATCAATTTCCAAAGAACGAGGTAGCAACTTAAGGGTTTTAGCCAAAACAATCATTCTTGAGTCCATGAAAACTACACTAAAGCTCATGACTATAGAAATTAAACAATTAAAACCCAATAAAGTTGAGTCTGGGGAAATTAATATTCCTACATGAGATCTTCCAGGATTAGTCACAAAACCATTTCAGGGATTTTTGTTCAATGTCAGGATTGTACGCACCTGCTGAAGTTCATGTTGAGTCTAATTATATAATTTTTTCCTTCCCAGAAAACAAATGTAGTTCCCCCTCATTGATCATTGGCCGTCTACCACAGACATCCTGCTGAATGCTGACTTTGGACTGGCGTGATTCAAGGGTTTGTAATCTCTTGTACTGCTAAAACTCACACACACACACTCACAAACACAGGCACTGCAGAAGAGTGATAAAACTCTTAAGGGAAATGTGTTTAACCCCTGCGATGCCAACAATTAGTCTTCATTATTCTTCAAAGATAAAGCCCTACCTCCTTTGGGTCAACTATGACAGAATATCCATACATTTATGTCATATATGAAGTAAAAGAGAATAAAGTAGATATTCTCCTGTGAGGCCTAATCTAGGTGTTTTACTCTCTGGGCTGATTTCATTTAATTCCCATGTGTCTCCATGACTTGCAGTGCACTGAATAGCCGAAATGACTGATGAGTACTGATCCACTACAGTGCAAAAGAGGTAATTCTGATCACAAGATCAGGGATAAACCACCAGTTTGCAGTCAGGACTGACACTTCAGACCTGAATATATGAATCCATTCTGATCAATATGACAGAAGTTCAAAATTCGTCAGCAAGCACCATAAAAACACCAGATTTTCATTAGAATGCCTCTTCATTAGAAACTTGCAAACTTTATGCAAACAGTTGCTTATTTGTAATAAGTTAAATAATGTGACTAGAAAAGCTTATTGCTTCTGTTGGTTTTCTTCCTTGCTGGGAAGGACATGAGTAATGTTTCCTGTTTCCAAGGAAAAAAGTACATGGGTCTGGAATCTCCAATTAATTCTCCATAAAAAATGATGTAATGATCCACTAGCAAGACAATCATCACTATAACTACTGATAATACTTAGGGTTAGTGACTTGGAGTATACAAGTAACCACCCCGCTTTTGATACAAACTTGAATGATACTTCAAAATTTGATCATCAGACAATGTAACAGGTGGAAACTATCTCATAAACGCATATTTAAAGAGGCACACAAGCCATCTAGTGATGATAATATCATAAAGACTTCTAGGTCACATTACCAAACTTTTGACAAAATTTTGTTTAAAAAAGCCCATTGTCTATTGACAACAGTGTAGCGATGTAAGGACAGCCCACATAAAAATCCCTTTCAAACGAAGCAGATTTCTATTTTTCAACGTGGCAAATACACATGACCAATCTGAACCTGTGGAGATATCTTTCACCCTCACACGTAATTTACGATTGTGTGGATTCCTATTAAAATGACTGGATTTCGCCAATGAAAAATTGCTGAATAGAAGTAAATGTGACCACAACTTTACCTATAACCTAGCAACCACCCAGAAATGCCTAGCAACACCTTAAAAAAACCAACCTGAGAACTGTAACAATATTGGTGCATCTACCACCACCAACTTCTACATTGGCAGATAAAAAAAAAAGTTAAATTAAAAATCTAAAAGCCTAAGTTACACTTATGTTGATACAAAAAAATAATTATTCCAAATATACCAAGAAAGAATAAATTCCCATTTAAGAATCAATGCAGTTTAACTCAAAAAAATTACCCAAATGGCCACCAAAGCATCTTGAGCTTTACAGAACTACAATGGATTCAAGAATTCTGATGCCTATTATTTTCTACGCTCGGGCTCCAGCCGTGTGGGAGAATTCAACAGCAGCATGTGAAACTGTTTTATGAATGTAGCAGGTCAAAATCTGTTACTCACGCTGGTATGGATGTCACACCAAGAATCTGACCCTGTATTCAGCAATTACAGTCTAGATGCCTGAAGGACGCTCCCTCTCATTAAGAAGTGTGTGTGACATACAGACCTAGGCAGGGCTATTCAATTAGTTTGTCATGGGGGCCAGTTCATGAAAAGCATCCCAAATGAGGGGCCGGAGAGATATGGCTTGCAATATGAGTGACACAACAGCAATATAGGAGCCCATATGTTGTATTTTTGCACCTTAAGACACCCAAGTAGGCTTTTTATACATTCAAACATGTCATATGTTGTATTTTTAAACTGCATAACAACATCAGTGCATTGTACAATAGGCTTTTTTTTTTACAAATGTTGTATTTTTAAGCATATTCAAATGTTTTCTAATTCAAACAAGTATTTTTTTTGAAGCATAACAAAATCAGCATCAGTTTTCTACATTCAAACAAGCATTGTAAGATGCACAAGTGGGCTTCTTCTAAATTCAAATAAATTCATATGTTGTGTTTTGAAACTGCATAACAACATCAGTGCATTGTACATAACGAGAGGTGAGAACCAGAAGGGTATAAGTGACATTTTTGTGAGCTCTTTCTATACTGGCAAAAGTACTGTCATCCATGAGTGTACAAATTTGTATAATAACCAATTTAAATCAGTACACAAAGTCAGATCAAACTATTGTAATATTTTTGTTTTGGCTCTGCTATAAAGTTGCCAAAATATCACTTACGCCCTTCTGGTAAGTGAAACTTTAGTGCACATAACAAAAAAGTTCATAACATGGAACGTGGGTTGTATAAGTAAATAATTTCAGGTATTTTTTAAAGTAAATAATTTCCCCTATTTATGGTATTTTTGTTAAAGTAAATAATTTCTACAACAGCCATCGCAATTTTGCAATAATTGGAAAACATTAATACTGCCTTCTACTGCCTTCTAATAAGAGAAATTTTTTTCGCAAGAGCAGCGTTTGATTTCGCAGCAGTTTATATGTTGTTAGCGCAAAACGCTTACAGTGGTGGGGGTGCTGGGATGTGAGATATGCACAATTACTCGTTTTAATGGCATTTATGTGTGAGAATGATGACTCGCACGTGTAAGTAGAGCCAAACATTGTGAGGACAAACATGGCGAGACCCCTTGAATTAGGGAATTTCTCCTCGCTGACTTCATGTGTCCAAAACATCTCAGAACCTGCCACCTGTAATGACTGTCGCAGGTCATCTGATGACTGAATGTCATTGAGTTCAAGTTGTGAAGACGCCTCATCTGACACTACCAGCTCCTTTGCTTTTGATGCAAACTCTCCCTCAACATTCACACAGAAAGGGTCCTTGACAAATTTCCTCACTTCGGCGGGGATACTAAAATGATCAAACCTATCAGCAAAGTTGGTTTTCGGTGCGTCTATGAAACCCGTCATCACCGCTGTGATTTGTTGACCTGATGTGTGCAATGTAGGGAAGTGGAGGATTTTTCCAGGACATAGATCGGCAGAAAAAAGTGTGAGCTTTTTTTGAAATGCATGAAGTTTCTCCTTAAGTTGCGTGACTGTTTGATCTCTGCCCTGTAGCTCGTAATTGAGTTGATTCAAGCGATGAAAGACGTCACTCAGAAAACAAACGGCAGAGGAACTTTTCTTTTTTTCAAAGTAGAAAGAAGTAGTCTCTTTCTACTTTGGAAAAAAAGAAAAGTTGCTGCAGAATACAGGCAATTCAACAGCGAATGGACAGAGAAGTAACGTTATTTGTTTCGTGGCCAAAAGTTTTGAGAATTACATAAATATTGGAAATTGGAAAAGTTGCTGTTAAGTTTTTATAATAGCTAAGAATGTTATGAAGATGATCCCGTATAAACTTAATCCCAAAAAAAACCTTTCCACTGTTTACTATGCAATGAGTGCATATGAGAATGTTGACCACAAGGCTGTCATTATGTATGATTGGGTTAGAATGGCCTGCATATCTTGAAATCTTTGTTCTTCCATTGTTAGACTAGCCATGCTAGCTTCACAGGCAAGGATGACACCACAATCCCACTGGGCTCAGATTCAGCTCGGCAGCAAAAAAATTGGGGGCTATCTGCATGCAGCAGGCAGGTATGAAAAAAGACGTCTTGTCAAGAAGGCCCTTCTCTCCAAAAAAAACATCAGTATGGAGCTTGTACAGAACAAGAGCCCCTTTCCGAGAGCAAGAAGAAAAGGTGAGCATCAGCATCCTTACGTGTGGGGTTGCTGCTCAGTGGAGGGGCTCACTCACAATTCTGCCCAAAAATACAGCCATGAATAAAGATACCAAAACACCCTCCAACAGCAACTAACAATCCAACAACATTTTGGTGAAAAAAGAAGGCTGTAGAAGCAAAAAGTAGGGTCAAGAACGTGTTTTAGACACTCCCCAATCTTAATCCATTGAATTTCACGATGGACAACACAAAACCCACTCTTTTGAAAGAATGGGGGAAAAAATGAAGAAAGAAAAAAGAACGGCCAACACTAAACAGAAGAAATTAAACTAACAAAGGTTATCATCTACAGAAACAACTCATCGTCCTGTGAAAACAGTCATCGCGTCTCACCAGAGACTTCTCGCGTCACTCGCTTAACGCAGCAAAAAAATCACGTGATGAAAAAAGATGTCTCATGCTCAGAACAAGAGAGAGCAACATGCGCAGCGTGATATTAGGAAAAAGAAGGCTTCGACTCCAGTGGGGGGAAAAAATGAAGAAAGAAATAAACTCGTTATCATCTATCTTCGCTGCATTAAACTTCTCGCGTCAGCTTACGTCACGCGTCACTTTATAACTGTACTTCATAACTGGGGGCCGTTTTCCGCTAAACTGAATTTATTCTAGAGATGTCTTTTTCACACTAGGCTACTTGGAGGGCCGGAACAATTATCTCGGGGGCCGGATTCGGCCAGGTCTGTAGTCTGCACTGCACCTTAAAGGATTAGTTCACTTTCCAATAAAAATTTCCTGATAATTTACTCACCCCCTCATGTCATCCAAGATGTTTATGTATTTCTTTCTTCAGTCGAAAAGAAAGTAAGGTTTTTGATGAAAATATTCCAGGAATTTTCTCCATATACTGAACTCCAAACGGTTGAAGGTCAAAATTACAGTTTCAGTGCAGCTTCAAAGGGCAATAAATGATACCAGACGATGAATAATGGTCTTATCTAGTGAAACGATCAGTCATTAAAAAAACATAAAATGTATATGCTTTATGAACCCAAATGCTCGCCTTGCTCTGTTCTGCGATGCGCTCGTGACTTCACGTAATAAAACTTGAGAGGTTTGTGTCGCCGCAGCAGTGTCCTCCATCTGCCTAATTTCTTCCTCTGTGTATTCCGGTTCAAAAAGGTTCCTCCAAGTTCAAAATCATCCGACATCGTTGTTTTACCTTTTCACTCCCTTTTTTTGTTAACGCCGTTTGTCGTAGTATTTGCACGTTCAACTTGTAAACAAGGTACTGTTTCACGAACGCACATCACAGAACAGAGCAAGGCGAGCATTTGTGTTTATAAAGCATTTTATTTTATTTTTTTATGACTAGATAAGACACTTATTCATCGTCTGGTATCATTTATAGCTCTTTGAAGCTGCACCGAAACTGTAATTTTGTCCATTGAAGTTCAGTATATGGAGAAGATTCCTGGAATGTGTTCATCACAAACCTTACTTTCTTTTCGACTGAAGAAAAAAATACATAAACATCTTGGATGACATGAGGGGGTGAGTAAATGATCAGGAAATTTTAATTTGAAAGTGAACTAATCCTTTAAGTGACCTTCATATGTGAAATCCATAACATGAGGTATATTTCAATAAATGCATTATTGGAATATATAATATGAACTTTACACATGTAAAAAACACAGTGGCCCCAAAACGTATTTGGACACTTGAAATATCAGAATGTCATTGCATTTGAAATGCAGTATTAAACTAGGCAGCATCTGCACACAGGATATATTTTCTCAGAACTAACGAAAGTCACTTATCAGAGCTATTTTTACAAAGACTTTTAATCTGTCACCAAAATGATTTTAGTGGATGCTAGAAGTTCAGCAACCATGATTTTGCCAATTAGAACATCATCGTGGATCAACATTAATCAATCAGAACGATTGGGAAAGGGCCAGAGTTCAGTGAAGTCTAGGGGCTTGTACACATCCACCTATCATTTCCCTCTGCTTTAGAAGTAGTTAATGGTTGGGGTTAAGTTTAGGACTATGATTGTTTGATAAGCCTGTTGTTGATGTTGATCCAAAGACCAGCAACATCACAGTGACCAATAAGATCACAGGTGTCCACACCAAAATAATCATAACCACAGGTGTAGTCATCACATTAACCCACATCTATAGACACATCCCACTAACATTTAACTATCATAAAGAGCTAAAATACAGTTAGTCTTCATTTTAAACCGTGTAGTGGTGATTAAACGTTCTTTACGTGAAACGTTTTGCTTGAAAAGTGTGCTTTTGTGATATGTTGCCACTTGTTTTGACATTTTGTTATCTAATGCAATGACATTTCAAACATGTTAAGTGTGACTTAGGTGTTCAAATATACGTATCACACGCTTTCTGGCATCGTTACATTCACAATTTCCATTTCACTTCCAGCCACAAAGCATGGACCCCTCTTTATGTTTCTCTCCGGTGTATAGAGAGAGTAACATGCTGACTGACACATTCTGACCCTTTGAGGGCTGAAGCGGTTATATTCAGGTGACAGACACACAGAGATTTATCATCTGAAAGACAGGTGAGAAAGGTGATACTTTACCTTCGATATGATTAACGGCTCGTCGTGCTCAAGCCCACCTTTGAGCGTGAAACCCCAGGGCGCTCCACCCTGCAACTGAGCCTCGACGAACACCAACTTTCCCTTTTGGATCACGACACTGTTGCTGCCTGGAAAACTATTATCCATCGCTGGAATGTTGTGGGAAAGAATGGACGAGGTCGTCCTTTAACTTTAGTTACCAATAAAATCCGTCCAATGATGTTTCTTCTCAGTCAAAACTTTAATGATATGATGGGTCATTTCCTCGAATTACTTCATTCGGGATCGCAGGGTAATGTAACAATCCCGATACTTGTTTCTAGCACCTTACATTCCTACCTGCCGGTCCGATTAAAGGAACAACAACACAACTTTTCCAACCTTTCAAAAAAAATACATTTGCATATAAGCAGTCAAATCTGATATCGTGTACCACTTTCAGTGGCCTCACTTTTAAACTCCGTTTGTCAGCCCTTGCTCGCTTCCGACTTCATTTTTACATCACAATAGAATTTGATTCATTTCACTGCGTCCGCAGAAAGACCGAGCGACGCGCGCGCAGATTCCTGTCAGGAAGGGAAGAGTTCCTGCACGAGCTTCCAAAATCATCGAACCAGTTCGAACCCGCGTTTCAGCTTTTAAAATACATGATTTTCAAGTTTTCGTTTCTTGTTGATGCACTGAAACTCTCCGCAGCCATGGATGAGGGAGTCTGTGGTCGACCCCCCCTCCACCAAACTCCAGTTCATCGGAATGGTAACGCGCATGCGCGAACCGTGCAAATCGCTCTGCCACAGTGAAATAATGCAACAGCTCCCAAAATCACGTACTGTGGTGCCTGTGACCGAAACTGGCTGAAATAATGTAGTCAAATCACCACCCTGTCCTCCTACATCATGCTGGGGAAACATACAAACCGAATCTTATAACACGTCTGGTCAAGTCATCCAATTCATATTTCGAAGTAGCATATTTTGCACGCACTCTGCTTTCCTTTCTCTCATGGTGCTTAGGTGTAGCAAAATACAGTAACACTCATGAATACATTTGACTGAATCCTTACCCTTAAGGGACTGGATATCAAGTTTTCTCGCATCAGATAATCTCGGTTATTTAGGTTAAACATTTATACTGTCCCAAAACTGTTCTGTAAGCGATTTGTATTGAATAAGCTACCAATCATAAATCGTCTCTGTAATCTGAAAGATATTACTGTAATAAACGTCTATGTTTCTTTGACAGTCATACACTTTGTATACTGTCACGGTCACAGCGGGCCGCCCTTTTTTACCCAATCACTACCTGTCAATCATTTTACGCATTCAGGTTTGCTGACTGAGGTTTTGTGACAAGGCTTTTGTGGGCGGGGCTTAGAAGAAAGCGCGTGTGGTTGCACGGATTGGAGTTGTTTAATCGTGGCGTCATTTTGTAGGCGTCCCATGGGAATTTTCAAAACCTTTTTAGAATAGCAGTTTTCCATTAATTCTTAAAATAAGTCCTGTGTTTAACATTAGTCAAAAGACCATGTTGTGTTCTATAACCACTCTGCACAATCCTCAAATATGAATGTAATTTGTTATACATATTTTTTAAGCATAAATTTAAATGTTATTTTAAAAACTGGCTCA
Source organism: Ptychobarbus kaznakovi (assembly GCA_027422405.1). Taxonomy (NCBI): domain Eukaryota; kingdom Metazoa; phylum Chordata; class Actinopteri; order Cypriniformes; family Cyprinidae; genus Ptychobarbus; species Ptychobarbus kaznakovi. The sequence continues at coordinate 1,514,706 of CM049812.1, read as the reverse complement.
GAAATGCAAATTTGTTCTAGCTTTTGGGAACTGTTCACTGGTTCTGGCAGACGTTAACAAATTGTCTGAAATCATTTGCTGCACATTTAAAATGCAGGCTTATGGCTATATAAATAAAACTTTGCACAATGCAAAGGGTCTAAACCTGTGACAGTGAAGTCACGTGTCCATGCTCTTGTGTTGTTTAAAGTTGACTGATGATCCACAATGAATCAGTTTGCTTTAAATATAAAACAGATGTCTAACTTTTGCCCACATTTTGGGGTGTTCGAGCAAAAGCATCTGGAAATGTAAAAATGTAATTTAAAAGTTGAAGACACATGAGTTTTATTTAATTCGTCTTTATTAAAACGGATTTTATTTTAAAATTGATATACTGATCATTTTATTCAAAATGATGTCGACGTTGTAAAGTAGAAACAGCTGGAGAACCATGGTAAAGATGTCATTTATATTAATTCTGGCCAACCCTGACCTGTTAATCATCACCTTAACCTGTTTCCACTTGTCTCTACCAGCAGCTGCTGCAAGACCTGACCTCTGTTGTAAATGAAATAACACTCCCGCGGGGCAAGCTTTACCCATACTTTATTTTGGCCTCCTTACAGTATTACTGAAATTTGATTCCTCAAGTATTATCATAGAAAAGCATGTTCAGTTTTGTTTTTGGGGTGCTGCAGGGTCTGACTCCCTTTTATTGGACGCATATGATCCTCAATTACAAAACTATTTTTGTCCAGATTAAGAAGAGGTAGTTGATTAGTACAACTCATTGTGAAAAGAAGTCTTTTTTTCTTCCTAAAAAACAAGTTTTGTAGTTAGAAAGAACCTGTTTCTGTGTTGGTTTCTTGGTAAAACATTTTCCTGCACCTCTTTTATGGTCACTGAAAGCTCCAAAGGTACCTTTCATCATTACAATAGCACACCTGCGGCGTAGTGTAACAGGTGTGGCCGGTGCGCTCAGCAGCCTCAAGACACATCTGAACATGTGTACCAATGACATCATACCTATGAGGTCATTTCCTGATCTAACTTGCAGAAACAAACAAACAACAGAACAAACAACAACTTACAGAACTCCTTTGTACACGATATTCTTCAGCACATATACCACTTTCACATACACAAGAAATGCTCATAAGAGATTCTTGGAGTAGCCTATGCAACTCGCATAAAACCTTAGCATTTTTAGTGGTCTATACTCATAAAATGAATAGCATTCTGTAATACATTCAAGTAGTTGGGCATTTGAGGGACCATCAAGGAATCATCATCTTCTCTTTCACAGCTTTTCTTTTGTCATGGAGGTTCAGGAGTAGTGAAAGTGTTTTGACAGCCTATATAGCCTAAAGGCATGTTATATTTAATTTTTTAATTAAGTTTAATTTTGATGGCACTAATTAAAGGAATGGTTCTCTCAAAAATGAAATTTGCTGAAAATATACTCATCCTCAGGCTATCCAAGATGTAGATTTGTTTTTTCATGTGAACAGATTTAGAGAAATGTAGCATTACATTATTACTCACCAATGGATCCTCTGCTGTGAATGGGTGCCGTCAGAATGAGAGTCCAAATGGCTGCTAAAAACATCACAATAATCCACAAGTACTCCACTCCAGTCCATCAATTAACATTTTGTGAACCGAAATGCTGTTTGGATGTAAGAAACAAATTCATCATCAAGACATTTTTATCATCAAACTGTTGATTCTGGCTGAAATACAAGTCCTTTGTGCATAATAATGCTTTCTCTAGTGAAAAAGTAGTTTCATTAGAAGCAGGAGAGAAATATGCACAGATCAAGCAAGGTTTACAAGTGAAAAACTGTTCATACAAGGTTTAATCACACTTCACTTTCAAAAAAAATCATTTTTATTTTATAAATTTTTTTGTATCCCCAAAATGTGTGGAACAGAAAAATTACTTTTATGTATTTGTTGTATTTTTTATTTATTTCATAAGATTTTGAAAAACGTAAATTACTAATTTTATAAAAAAAAAAAAATATATATATAGCCTATATTTATTTTGAGGTCCAGCCTTCCACTGATGGCACAATTTTTTTTTTTATAAAATAATAACATAACTATGATTATGTCAGTGAATTTTGATGTGAGAGGACACTTTATTTTCACTGGAGGAAGCGCAGAAGCAATGGTTTAAATGCTTTATTGCTGGATTTGTTTCTTACAAACATGCAGCGTTTTCACTCCTCATGAGATTAATTGATGGACTGGAGTGGTGTGGATTATTGTGACGTTTTTATCAGCTGTTTGGGGTCTCATTCTGACGGCACCCATTCACTGTTGGTGATCTATTGGAGTGATGTAATGCTACATTTCTCCTCCAAATCTGATGAAGAAACAAACACATTTACAACTTGGATGGCCTGAGGGAGAGTACATTTTCAGCAAATGTTCCATTTGGGTGAACTATTCCTTTAAAAAGAGTATTCACAAATATTCAGACAAGAGCCCAAAAGTGTTCTCTACTCGAATAAAATGTGCTCTGAAAACACAAACATTCTCCCAGACTGCACATTAAGACCTTGGTCTCATCTGGATGGATGGAGGACAGGGAGGTTTGAATAGTCACAACAGTGTTAAACACATTAAGACCGCCAGAGGGCGCTAAACACACACGCGGAACGTGTGTAATACACGCAGAACGTAAGTTTATTCCAGTTTTGAAGCATCCGACATGAGACAGCACACCATAAAGCTAAACTACCATTTCTAAAACGTATTTTCAAACTAAGCACACAGGCTTTAATTTTCAGAGTCTGGACTGACCTATAAAAGCATGTGTGGTCTCTTTACAGTGTCTAATTTTAATAGAAACACGTTTTCTAAATGTTTAAAGTGCATAATTAAATTCGGGTTTGATGTTTAATTTGATTCAAATGTTTATGAGTGTAGATAATAAACAGTGGCACTACAGCAGACAGCTTGTTTCCCTGTATTTATGTAACGCGCACACAAACACATGTTTGCATGCTGAGAGTTTGCCAATAAAACAGCATCAGTGTTCAAAGCTTCTTAGGGACAGAATCGCATTTCAGTGCCACAATAAACAGTGTAACAAACACATACACACACTTAGCCATAATAAACATATATATGTGTACATCATTATACAAACAGCAGGGAGTTGAAATCAGTGGATAAGGCTGCATTTGTTGAACAAAAAATACAGTACAAAACAGAAATAATGTGAAATATTTTTACAATTTAAAATAACTTTTTCTATTTGAAGATATTTTAAAATGTCATTTATTCCTGTGATGTAAAGCTGAATTTTCATCATCATCACTCCAGTCACATGATCATTCAGACATCATTTTAATATGCTAATTTGCTGCACAAGAAACATGTATTATTATTATTTGTGCTTATTAATGTTTTTGATGAAACCATGATAAACTACCATTCAAAAGTTTGTAGTAAGTAAGATTAAAATAATAAATAAAGTGATCATAGAATTTCTGCTTCAAAGCTGTTCTTTTGAACTTTTTTCATTAAAGAAAAAATCATCCTGGAAAAAAATTAAGCAACACAACTGTTTTCAACATTAATTATAATGTTACATAAATCACAACAACAACAAAAACATTCTAAAATATATTCAAATTAAAAACAGCTATTTTTTATTTTTAATACTATTTCACAATATTAGTTTTTTGATCAGATAAATGCAATTATTACACACTTTTGACTGGTAGCATAAAATCTGGGAAAAACGATCCGCACATGTGGATTTGTGGCCTTTACCCCAATTTCGCTCCGCTTGTAAACACTGTTACTGGTTTATTCAATGTGTGCATGCATTGTGAGCATGACTGTTTGTGTTTTGACATCAAAACAAGATCAATCCACATCTAATAGTTCTCTGTTTTGGGGTTTATTAAATAGGCTGCATTTTGAGTTGTTGTAAACACACTCGATGGTAACCCCTATCGGTTTGTTTAAGACCTAGTTCTCGCCGTTCACGTGATCACAGTGTGCTCAGACAGTTCAATGAGGCACTCAGCAAAATCCCCGATCCATCCAAAAGCCACCAAGTCAATGAACCTGTGTAAAGAGAAATGATGAAACCCTGAAATTGCTTCAGAAAACCAGCTTCTAGTTCATCAATATTTAAAGAAGCTATCACAATTTAATTTTGCATTGAAGTTCTGCACCGCAAAGGCTGAAAAGGTGAAAAATAGCAGGATGAAAGATAAATACAGAGGTTTTGCGGTGCATAATCAGGTTGAAGCAGGTGTGACTAAAGACAGTCAGTGCCGTGGGTTTGCTCTGTTATCCAGGGAGTCTATTTCTGTTTTCTGGCCTTTCATACGCACTGTCCTTTTATAGCGTGGTCTGTTGAAGGGCAACAGCAGTCATGTGGCTATAGCAGTATGAGAGAGAGATATGTTTTATTAATAGTCTCTGCAGCGAATTTCCATTAAAGCAGTGATGCTGGAGTGTGTGAGTGTCTATATGGAGGCACATCAATTTTAGAGTGTGTGTGTGTGTGTGTGTTCAATATTTGGGGAAAGCAAGAGTGATGTAGTTATTTGACTTAGATATTCTTCACAAATGAGAGCTAGAATGAAGAGGTGGTTCATTTTGTGTTATGAAATATACTTGTTTAGATCAATATGAGGGTCACTAAATAAAGATTATTTTTGGAGTGAACTATTCCTTTAAGCAATTTTAGCTTGCCTTGACACCCAAATGCACTTACAGCAGGGACGGTTTCCCTGGAGCTCAAGGACACAATGGTGAGCAACATTTCAGTTCATGAATCATCCTTGCGCAGGGTTAGAAATGAGGACCTTTGGGATACAAGGAGAGATTTTTAACCCCTGATATACCACCAGGCTTATTGATCCAACAATGTCATACACTATAAAATATGGGGTCAGTATGATACTGCAAGGATGTATTAAATTGATCAAAAGTGAAAAAAAGATATTTATAATGTTACAAAAGATTTCGATCACAAACCAAAGGAGCCTGAAAAAAATGCACCACAGTTTCCACACAGATATGAAAAAGCAAAAACTATTTTCAATATTGATAATAACCAGAAATGTTTCTTGAGCAGCAAATCGGCATTAGAATGATTTCTGAAGATCATGTGACACTGAAGACTGGAGTATTGATGCTGAAAATACAGCTTTGCATCACAGAAATAAATTACATTTCAAAATATAATCAAATAGTAAACAGTTATTTTAAATGAGAATTTTTTTAAACAATATTACTGATTTTACTGTATATTTGATCACGTAAATGCAGCCTTGGTGGGCTTGGTGAGACTTCTATGTGAGAGATGGATAGAGAGGTCAGAGGTCAAACTCTGCCATACAATCCCTGCAATCTTTGCATAGATCTGCAATGCCATACTTTGTCATATGATACATAAACTCCCCGTTGACTGTATGTCAGACTCCCTCTCTGGTGTCAATTGGCTGTACATTTTGTTGGTTGTGGAAACTCACAGAATAAAGTGAAGCCTGCAGGGTGTAAATGACAATCTACTAAAAACAATAGCATTGAACTCTCTTTCTGATTGACACACACTTTAACGGCTTTAAAATAAACACATGCTGGAGCATCTGAACTGCCTGCAGAACAACAGAATAATGCAAACTAATTCAAACTCCTCCCATGAATACAGATTCATACCATGGTATTACTACAAACTTTAACACGGAAAAGCAACCCGCTTATTGAACGTTTCGCCGCAGTTTCAAAGAGAAATGTCCACTGAGTGTCGCTAAAACACAGGTTAAATATGTGAACCCTGGCACGCTTTTATTATGTAGATATAGGTACATATTGCTGTGTTTTTATGACGTTGCTACAGAAAGGTATTGCGGCGGTTCAGAATTCAAATATCTGGGATCTGTCCCTAAAAGTTAATGCTCTATCGTGCCCTACACCAAACCCAGTCCCCCCTACACGATAGTGTTAACAAATGCAAAACTGATATAAAATCATATTTGTTGATGCAACCGTGCCATTTCAACTTCCTTATATGCAGATTTGAACTGCTTTGTCGAATCATGATTACACAGGATTGGAACCGGAGCTCCTCGTCCTCCTAAATACGCCTCTGTACTCCGTGAGCTACCCAACAAACTTACTGTCTATGAAAACCCATAGATACGAGGCTGGATATGTGTGATGCTAACGTTCAAAAGCATCAGTTTTCAAATCTCCCAGCATATTAATATTGTTTTGAAGTCGTAACATGCAAGTAATTGTGCAAAAATGACTCTTTACTAATCAAAACTCTGTACATTTGTGTGAAAAGGAGTAAAAGGTGTCAGAGTTTTACTGCCTCTAGTGTTTGTTTCTTTTGGAAACTGCAGTGATATGTAGTTATTGGAACGTATTTCGTGTCTCGATAAAAAGTGCACCCAGGTACGTAAATGCCATGAGACCAGGTAGCAGAAAAGGGTTTCTTAGGATTCATAATGGTAAGACAGACCTTAAATAGCCTTTTAAGCACTATGACAATCAAACAGTGCCATAGTATCCTGTAAAGGTCGATGTAGGCTACACATGTTTTTTTGTTTTCTAAGTACTGTATTCACAGAGTACTGCCTGAAAGATGTAGACATTTGTTAACTGTTAGCTTTGGATTCTTTGCTGTGAAATTAACAATTTGCATCATAGCTCTTGCTGTTTTGTGTATTTTCGTTCATGCATTTGGCAGATGCTTTTATTTGAAGTGACATTTGCCCTAAGATATACATTTTAAGTTCTCTTAGCGTTTAAAACCAACAAAGCAGACCAGCCTGAGCCAGGAAACAAACTTGTCTGCTACCGAAGGCCACTTTAGGCTGTTTTAAACATTTTCTTCTGCATGAATAAACTGGGCCATTGAAAGCTAAACCTGTTTTAGATTAAAGTCAGAAGTTCGTTCTCTCTGAGGAGGGCTGGGACATTCAGAGATGACCCCCATTCTATCTCGGTCTAGCGCCTTCGTCACTCGGTTTATATGAATTATGTATTTACTGTTGCATGACAGTTTAGATGTTTGAGTTGTTTGCTTGAACTTTCTATGTTGCTACAACAACATTTCAACATCCTTACACAGGTCTTCAGGTAAATAAGATAAACTAGAGCACAAACTGCTCAATATAGCTGAATTATTCAAACGAACACCAAGTGAATGAGGTTCAACTAACAATTCCTCGACATCAGGACTGTAAACAGGAGCTACAGTAACACTGGGTTTCAGTGTTGGTGAGGGAAGTGGAGTCTCGGGAGAATTTTAACAAGATAATATGACACACTCTCTTCTTATGATGACGATCAGGAGTATTTACAACATAGTCTGTGTCATTAAGTTTTTGCTCAATGACATACGGACCAGAAAACTTGGCATCGAAAACTGAGCCAGGAACAGGAAGTAATACAAGAACTTCAGCTCTCAAATGAAGGCACGGAGTCTCATACTCTTGCTTTTTTAATTCCAATTCAAGCTCTTTTAACCGCAGTGTGATCTAAAGATCTGAAGATTTCCACTACTGACTGAACTTGAAATATCAGACATAGCTTCCATAACGGTTACAGCTTCTATCCCCTTCTCAATTTTTTTTCTGTGAAAGTACCCACCTCATCCTTTATCACACATTTCTTTGCATTTCTAGAAGATAACGTTATGTTGTAGAAGTCAGCTAGCTCTAACAGGTCTTTGTTTTTTACAACGATTAAACTCCTCTATTGTAGGAGACCGTGAGAACTTTACTAAATCAAATTCTAATTTTTTTTGCTCAAAACTGACATGGAATCTTTCCTCTCTCCTCAACTGGGCTTTCTTGGTGGCTTTTATTGCTGGTTTCCTCTCTGGAAGAGCAAATTAATGAGGAGTTAGTTAGTCATCAGCAAACGAGTATCAGGTGCCAGTAATCAACTCCTATTAGAGCAGCAGCACAGGAAAGAGAAAGAAAACAGAACATGCAAAAACTCTTAACTGACCCCAGAACAGTACAAATTACGTGACAAAATGGTAATGATATTTCACAATATTACTGTATTTTTGATCAAATAAATGCAGCATTGGTGAGCAGAAGAGACTTACTTAAACATTAAGAAACATACTAACACAAAACTGAGCAGTTTAGACATTTATGAGTTCCAGACTGCATTGAATGTGCTTTGACTGGCGTATATTTGTCCAAACTAACATGGTTTTCATTTTTAGCCTCTTTATCTCTCTCTTTTGTTTGAGTTTGCTAGTTTCTGACCTTAAATTACTCCTTTTGTTGTGGTAAAATTAATCATTTACAGTCCTGTGGCCTCCAGCAAACTCATGACATCACATATTCATCTGCTCCAGATAAATGTCACACAATACACAGAACAATTTTTCAGAGGGAAAATAGAATACAAGATATGCAATAACGTCATAAAGAAGAATATGAAAACTTGCATTAGATATAGAATGTTCCTTCACAGCGGTCTCATCCTTCCTTTGAACTCATAAATGTTTCATGATCCGGTCACAGGCTAAAGTCACTGTATGTTTAGGGAGTAAAACAGCAAATAGTGCTGCAGTGGAATGAAGCTTATATAACCACCAATATAACTCTGTCAGGAAGACACGATTCAATTCCCTTTGATTTTCATTAGGACAGCAGAGTTGTGTTTCTGATTATGGTAGTTAATCATATTTTCCACACATCAAAAATCATTCGCTTCCAAGCTAAACCGTATTTTCAGACTTTGCCGAGAAAGTCAAATTGATTTAAGTTAGTATTGACAATTGTGTGCAAACTATTACAGACTTGCTCGGTGAAAGAGAGCTTCTGTAAGCATGTGTTCAACCTGTGCTGCACTGTAAAATAAAATAAAAGTTGGGCAAACTTAAGTTTAAGGCAACCAGCTTAAGCAGATTTTTGAGTTCTCTCAACTTATTTTTGTAGGAGATTTTTGTTGTAAACTTAAAACAAGTTGAAAAAAATCCCAAATCTGCTGAAGCTGTTGCCTTAAATGTTTAAGTTCTCTAAACTTTCGATTTTTTACAGCACTGTTAAAAAATAATTTTTATAATAAATTGAGCAAACTTAAGTTCAAGACAACCAGGTTCAGCAGATTTCTCACCTTCAACAAAAAGTTGAGCAAACTCCTAAATCTACTGAAGCTGGTTGCCTTAAAACTTTCCTAAAAAAGTTGAGAAAACTCAAAAATCGTTAAGTTAGTGGGAAGATAAATACTATCCTATTGAGAGAGAGAAGATTACTGTGCCAATTTCCAAAACTGATCTATACTTGTTTGTAGAGGCCAATGCAAAGGACAATGACTCATTGTCAAGATAATAATTTATTTTATTGAATTAAGTATTTGCTGTGACAATTACTGATTGACAGTTAAACATCCGTTTAAAGGTCAGAAACAGTATTACACCTGAATTTCACAGAAAAACAACAACATTCAAAGCCAAAAGACAAATAAACAGGTTTAGACAAAAGTGTAAGCAGCATAGGTTATTCATTTTAAGGCAATCATTGTGAAACAATAAAAAATGTATTCATATATATAATTCATTGCTATCTAAACTCGAAAGCATAAACTCTCTGTAAATACTTAAGAGTCTGCTACATGCAGTTGACAGTGATGGCACACAAAGCTACAGTGATGTCGTCAGCAGGAATGCTGATGTCATTATCACTGATTTTAAATGATTTAATAGAATCACAAGAACAGCAGCTGTTAAACTTTGAGGAAAAGCTGTATGCAGACAGTCCAGGCTGGGATTTGGGATGATTAAACTGGGTTATCTCAGCGTTTAACGGATTTGAGAAAGAGCAGGATGCCAAACTGCCACAAAGATAATGGTGTTTTTGGCTGGTGTGTGTTTTGCATTGATGAAGCATTCACTACTGGACAATCAAATCACAGAAAATATACTCTATGCAAGTACGTGAACGCTAAAATTACAAGCAGTTTAGCCTGAAATTGTTTGGAAATGTGTCAGACAGCCATTTTAAGAGTGTAACTATTAAACTATTGTAACTATAAAAGTGTAACTATGCGTGACTTTGTGTTGTATTCTCAGTGTTGCCACAAAGGGCGCTATAACAGGCATTAGCCTAAATTAACTTCTTCTATGGTCCGTTTTCTCTCTTTTATCAACTACTGTCATGACTTAGCATTTTCGCCTTTATATAAGACAGATTAAGCGAAGTGAGAGAGAGATGGGGGCGGGATCGGGAAAGGTCCTCGAGTCAGGATTCGAACTCAGGACTACAGTAGCACAACGACGCTGTATGTTGGTGCGCTGCCCACAAGGCTATTGGTGTTGACAAACAGCAACAATTAGTTAAAGTTAGTCAAAGTCAACGTGCATAGCTAGAAACCTTTTAATAAGGAATTCAATTAAAATCACATTTGAAGGAAACCATGCCCCCCCTGAGAACTGAGCTTTCTAATGCAATCATGCATGCAAAATATGTACAGTGGGACTGCATATGTGCATTCACATCTGCTGTTGAGGACTTACATAGAGTATGTTTCCAGAGAAGTATGTCATGAAAAGATTAGTGAATTTTTACGACATTTTAGATTAAATTCACACACAAAACATTATGCAATACGCTTTAAAAGAGATATATTCAACCTCTGGAAGCATTAGGATTTTCCCTTATACATGAAAGACAAGACTTTATGTGAATTTTCTCAATTTTGGTACGTCGCTGTTACAGGATTATAGTTTTAAGGGTAGACAATTTCAGTACGACTCGATAATAATACAACACATTTTTTCAAGTATATGTAATTTATGGATAGTTTTTATTGGGAGTAACTTTTACTTTACTTCACTACATTCCAAGCATAAGATCATAATTTTTAAACTTCACACATATTACATATCATAATGCATAATGTTTACTTTGCTTATAATAGAAAACGTGTTCCGAGAGGCAAAGCCGTGGTTTTTCATGAAAAAACTGATTCTTTTCAAAAATAATGCTAAATCGGTTCGCA
>CM049812.1:1431305-1503617 GCA_027422405.1 Ptychobarbus kaznakovi | reverse complement strand
GTTTTCCATTCCATGGCACCTTTAATACTAGTGTTGCTGTTCATTTTATTTAAAAAATATATATATATATTCATGGTGAGTTAACTTAATTTCTGACTTATTTTACTAATATATTGTAGAATATAAAATAATGAGAAAATATACATAATACATTGAAAATTATATGAATAATTATATGAATACAAAATAAATTCATACAAATATATAAACAAAAATCATAAATTAATTTTAAATCAACTTAAAATACACAATTTAATAAATTAAAGTTGATTTTTTTATAGATTTCATATAGAGGAAGAACATTTCCCAATATTGCCAGTCATTTACCAGTCATTTAAAGTTAATAAATACCGTATATAAAATATAACGTTATGTCTTTATTTACTTTGACAACGTAATCTAAATATATTGAAAGCATTTTGAGAAAAAGTATGGCAGAATTAAAATCTGCTGTTTTGACAGTATGGGGCTTATTTTAGGAGCGCTTGCTCACGTGCATAATTAATTATTTAAATACACTCCGAGATCAACAGAGGGCGCTATTTAGCAGTAAGCCATTCAGGCCAGAATTTGATTTATAAAATACAGCAATTGTATTAATATTATATTTTAACGAAAATTAAAGCTCACACTGAGCAGACTGTGGTGCTTATGTAATATTTTATGTTTATTTTTTGTCGGTTATGGGGCGGGGCCAAGCGGGCAAATGTCCATGACGTCACATGTACACGTCGCCATGCAGGACGCGCTCGGCCAAGATGGCGGACAAGTGTCAGCCGCGGTGTCCTGCACTTTTCTGAGAAACTCAACTCCAGCCGCGCTTGTATCGAGTTTTGTTTGTATCTGGGCATCTCGACTGGAAGATAACGGGTGAGAGATCCTTTATGGAGCAGTATGTTTTGGGTCGGACAATTCTGTGGTTCGAAAGATTAACTGTAGTTTTTAGCATGCTAACGGCTAGTGGCCCAGTCAGCTGTCACCTGTAATTGCTCGCATCCTCTATTTACATTTCTCATGTTGATTCCTTTGTGTTTCTTCTCGTGACATTTCTAAATTCTACTGGCCAGGTCCGTAGTTAAATTTGCAGGCTTCATTGACTAGTTATGTTGTGGTTTAGAAACTGCTTTTCTGCCTTTTTCCTGCTTGATTTAACTTACACTGCTGTAAGTTTATTTAGTGTACATGTTTTGTTTTGGCAGTTTTGTCCGCTAAGCACCATGATCCACATTAACAGCATTACATTATTGTTGTGTGTTTTCATTATTACATCGGTACAAAACCTCTTGTAAGTATATTTGCTGATGTAGTTAAAGAGAGGAATTAAAGACCAGGATGTGACATCAGTGGGTTAAATCCAGCACGGGGCGCTATACGTGTCCGCCTTGGAGCCGGATATAAAACCGTATTTTGCAACATTCTTTCTATATATGCATCTTGCATATTTTTTATTTTAAAAAGTTGTTTAATATAATGCTTTTAGCTACAGATTGAGAGTGTTATCTGTCATCATAATCTCTGCAGACAACACAAAACGTCCTATACGTGACTAAGAAAGGTAGCCCACTGTGTGGTAACACAATTAGACTGTTATATGGCACCTCAACTAAATTATCAGCCCTTGGGCTCCAGAAATTCCATGATGTACTCTGTCTCGCTGCAGTATTGTTTCCAATCGGTACAAATGCAGAGTTATATCTGTGTGTTTTCTGCATAATGGCTGAAATTGTAAGCAGAGACAAGATCACTCGGGATGTAGATCATCTGTTTGGACACCTACGCATTCTTGATTGTTTCTATTTCCCTAAGTTTAGCTCAAGACTTAAACGACACAAATGAAAGTATCTGAATTATAGGTGACCAGCATAATAAGAAGTGCTAAAAAAAACTGTATATTTGAGCTTCTTCAAAGTTGCCACCCTTTGTCTAGATCAGGTGTTCCCAAACTTTTCCATTTCACGACCCACCTAGACAAGTATAATCTATTTCGAGACCCACCAAAATATGTAAGATTAAAAAAATAATAATAATTAAACAACAATTGAAATGACTGTAAGCTTATTCTTAATTAAAAGTTTAATATGTGGAAATTAAGAAAAATAACCATTTTATTTTATAGTACAACTGTAAAATTTCCCAACTAATATTTACATTTTAATTTCTTCATATACAGATGTTAATGAGTCTATGAAATATGTCCATAAAAACTGAAACATGCTCACTCCGGTGCAGCTATACTGTAATTTGTATTATTAATACAATAAATTAATATAATCGACACAGGGATGCGTCGTCTTCGTTGATTTACGCTCTGATTTTAACGCAAACAGCGCACCCTTGTGGCCCGACTGATAAAGAAGAGTATACGCATTTTGCGTCAAGGGGATAATCTCCAAAATGGAGCTACGCTGACTCAACAGACACACTACAGTGCCTCAATGTGGAATACAGTCGTTATTTTTTTTGTTTCATTTCCATAGTCAAGTCAAGTCAAGTCAAGTCACCTTTATTTATATAGCGCTTTTAACAATACAAATTGTAACAAAGCACTGCACAGTATCAACATAGGCAAGTTGTGTCAATAATGTAAAATGATAGGATTCAACACTCAATTTTCAGCTGAATGCATTTCATTATTGAATTTAGTGATGGCATTGTCCAGCTCAGTTCAGTTAAAATAATATTTGTGCAATCAAGTCGATGATTATTGCTGGAAATGAAGTGTCCCCAACTAAGCAAGCCAGAGGCGACAGTGGCAAGGAACCACAAAACTCCATCGGTGACAGAATGGAGAAAAAACCTTGGGAGAAACCAGGCTCAGTCGGGGGGCAGTTCTCCTCCGGCCAGACAAACCAGTAGTTTGTTCCAAACTGCAGCAAAGTCAGAGTGTAAGCAGTCCACTGGTTCCAGTGGTCTTTAACCCGATGGATGTCTAGGTGACGAGTTCCTCACTGGAGATCTGTCTCTGGGGCTCATCTATGTGTCCTAGACTCCGCTGACGTTCAGGGCTGAATAGGTTGTCTTTAGGTGCTGATCCTCCATTTTATGGCAGACTTTTGTTAAGTCAGTATAATCGCTGATGGATGGCTTCCTCTGAGGTCCTCCAGGGGTTGTCATCATCTCTTCTCAGTGTGTTCGGTCGTCTCAGATCGTTTAAGGGTTGGATCCAGACTGAAGCTTGTGTAATTCCTAGCTACCACGGGATGTTAATCCCGTGGCAGAAACATAGAAACAATAAGACAATTAGCGTAGCAGTTGTTCCATCCAGGAATAACCCTGGATGAAATGATCAGTATAACCCAAGCTAAAGCATAATGAAGTGCATTTGTTCAGAAAGACTAGCAGTACAAGATTGTAAGATGCATTATATGAATGCTTGGCTAAAGAGAGGTGTCTTTAATCTAGATTTAAACAGAGAGAGTGTGTCTGAACCCTGAACGTTATCAGGAAGGCTATTCCAGAGTTTAGGAGCCAGATATGAAAAAGTTCTACCTCTTTAGTGGACTTTGCTATTCTAGGTACTACCAAGAGTCCAGAGTTTTGCGACCTAAGGGAGCGGGTTGGATTGTAGCGTGATAGAAGATTAGTTAGGTACGCAGGAGCTAAATCATTTAGGGCCTTATAGCTAGTAATAATATTTTGTAAACTGATACGAAACTTAATAGGTAGCCAGTGCAGAGACTGTAAATTGGAGTAATATGATCATATTTTCTTGACTGGTAAGGACTCTAGCCGCAGCATTTGTACTATCTGTAGCTTGTTTATTGAAGATGCAGGACAACCACCTAGTAGTGCATTACAATAGTCCAGTCTAGAGGTCATGAATGCATGAACTAACTTTTCTGCATCAGACACACTTAACATGTTCCGTAGCTTGGAGATGTTTCTAAGATGGAAGAATGCTGTTTTTGTAACATTGGAAATATGATTTTCAAAAGATAGGTTGCTGTCTAATATAACCACCCATTTTTAACTGTAGAGGAAGTAACATTACATCCGTCTAGTTGCAAATTGTAATCCAGGAGATTCTGTGTACTGTCTTTAGGTCCAATAAGTAATATCTCTGTCTTATCTGAATTTAATAGGAGGAAAATTACTGGTCATCCAATCTTTTATATTTTTAACACACTCTGTTAGCTTAGATAGTTTATAAGTTTCATCTGGTTTTGTTGAGATATATAGTTGAGTGTCATCAGCATAACAATGGAAACTAATCCCGTATTTTCTAATAATATTACCAAGGTATTCATACAAAAGTATTCTCATCGCTACAGTCACAAGCCTCCTGGTTCTCATCCAAAATATCTTACATTGTGTTCCGAAGATGAACGAAGCTTTTACGGGTTTGGAACGACATGGGGTAAGTGAAAAATGACAAAATTATAATTTTGGGGTGGAGTAACTCTTTAATGCACAATTCTAACACCCGGCCCGCAGTGTGTCTAATATCAGGTTTCTGATCGTGGTGACTGTTCATATGCTAACATAGTGGAGTACTGCTGTCTTCACACCTACTCATCATAAAGCTTATGAATCTCAGATGGTGTGATAATGTTTGTTCAAGAGCAGAAACTTGGTTTTAACTTCAAAATGAAATCAAAATTGATGCTACTTTCACAAATGATCAGATTGTATAAAACAGCTGCATGTCTTGTTCATGAATGGGTGAGGCACTCTATGTCTGCTAGTGATACTTTTGTGTGTACTTTTATAGAGGTGCCACATTGCTCCTGTGTTGACACTCTCACCATATGATGTTTAAAGTGGAATGGTATTGTTATTTTAGCTGAGTAGCTATTAGCAGTATTAACTAGGGATGCTCCGATCAGGATTTTTGCCACCGATACCAAGTACCGATTTTTTGTCATGGTGATCGGCCGATACCAATGCCGATTCTGATGCTTCAAGTTTATGTAACTGATATGTAAGCTCTCTGATCACCATTAACTTTTTTTCAGATAAAGTAATACTATAAATGTTGCCTTTGTTATATGTTTGTTATATTTTTACAGTAATATATCTAATGTAACTATTGTTTTAACAGAGTACTAAATAATCACAAAGAAGTATTTGAAGAGCTCTTTTCCAAAACGCTATAAATCCATTTTAATAGTTTTCATGAAAATGACATTTTTTTTACCTAGACCCATACATTTTGTTAATATTCAATTTATCCTGTTAAAATGGTCTGTTGGCTCAGTCTGAACATGTTAAACAATGATTGTTAAATGAAACAACAATATTGTCCACCCTCCCCGGGTCCGCACCATCACACCGAGCGGGTCGCGAACCCGGGTTTCCGGTGCGGGAGGCGGGCGCTCAAACAAGGAACGCCAAAGGCTACAGCCGCTAGAGCGCCTCTTTGTGAGGTCAGGAGAGTGAGGTACATTTTAAACAAGGAAATATAGCGATTTGGCATGAAACATTGATGGAGCAGTGAATAGGTTCAGTAAGTTACACAGCAAAATGGCATGACGAACTCATTTATTTTTTTATTTGGTGTTTATCGCGTTTTGGAAAAGAGCTCTTAATTGATTATATAGTGAATATTTTAATATGCCTTTACAATGGGGTTTATGCATAACACTATGCACATCATAATATTTAATATGAGACAAAATTTAATAAACAAAATTGAGCCGGCTGATGCAACCCACAAGGTTTATTTAATCATTGTCCAGTACTACAGTGAATGGTCAAATTTTCGTGAAGTACACTGTTTATGTGGCTGTAGACGATTTGATATAACTCTGGAGAGCAACTCAGTCAAATATTTGCGCCGTGGCAGTTTATATCGGGTTCAAGATGTGCGTTTAAATCCAATGTCTTCTGTGTGACAGAGGCTGGTGGTCAAGCATATACATTCCATTATCTTCGCGGTTATATCCTTAGCTTCTTGCTGTCTGCAGGGCTCTAGAGTGCGACCAATTTGGTCGCACATGCGACCTAATTTCTCAAGGGTGCGACTAACAAAAATCCTAGGTCGCACTGGTGCGTCCAGCCATTCGAGAAAAAAAAACAAGTCTCGCGACTCTGAAAGTCTCTCTGTTGTTCAACAAGACACATACATTGGGCCCATATCTTGGTCTAAACCAATCAGAGATAGTGAAGGGCGGACCCCCCTCTGATTGGCCGTGGTCCAGATATTCCTGTGCATGTGTGTGCGTCTGAAAATGCTCACGTGTGCTTCTGCAGTCAGACACAGAGAGAGAGGTAAGTAATAAAGATGCGTGCAGTGTTGCCAATTTCGCTAGATTTAGCGCCTTTATAGACCCCCATAGTGACTTTTTTTTCAAAAAAACAACTAGTGACAAATCTAGCAACTTCTTGGACAAACTTTAGTGAGTCTCTGTGAGATTTCGTTGGTAATGCCGCGGCAGCGCGAGATCAGCGTGCACGCGGCTCTTTCTCTGTATCGGTTCTGTTCAGTGAATGTCTGAGAGGAGCTAAAGAGATATTATTGCTTCTCTAAGTTTGCATGCAAATGTAGCTGAAATCACAGCACAGGAATGTCTTGTCTTAATTGTGTATTATTTGATTTCATCAGCCAACGGCTCAATAAAATATATAAATTAGGATTTTTGTGGACTAACTTCTTGGAAGGGAGAGCTGGTTATGTATTCTTAAAGGGCTGTGTTTCAGTCACTATTTCATATTTATCCCGTTGACTGACAACAGAAACAGTCAAATATATAAAGTAAAACTGTTTTATTGAGAATTTGGCTGCATTAAAATACAGTATGAGAACAGAGAGACAATTAGACAGAACAGAACAGGTTTTTTTCTTTACTTTATTGTACTTTTAGTCATTTAGCAGCCACTTTTATCCAAAACGACTTACAATAAGAAAAAAGTAACTAAAATAAAAGTTAAAACCTATAATATTATATATACACATTTAAGAAGATAAATAAATTAAATAAAAATGACAAATGCATACAACTACATTTCAAAACTAAACATTTAATTGAAAACAAAAATAAAGCTAAAAACAATTCAAAATATTAATTCAAGAAAAGGTATGAGTATAATAATGATTCTTACATAACACGAAAGGCCTAAGTATACTTATTTTTTACATAGTAAGAATTGGCTATAAAAACTGTAAATACCTTATATATATATATAATGTTTAGTGAAATTATTTGGTAGACTTTGATTTTTTTTTATAGGTTTAAGGGGGGGGGTTGAGAAGCACTGCACTAGAGCATCCCTTCACTCAGAAACAGTGGAAGATCTGATAAGACTCAGTGTAGAGGGGCCGAGTCTGGAAGATGTTGATGCTAGAGAGAGTGTGGTCAGCTGGTTTAGCCGAGGCCAAAGATCAAGAAGGCCAAACTACAGGAGTTGGCCATCCGAGGGGCATGTGACTGCAATGGAGGATAGTCAATAAGTCATTGAGCCACGAGATGTTCAGTTTGAAGCCCTTAAAACACTTAATTTAGATTTTCTTTTTATTTCATTTATCTTGAGATGTTTTAAGTTTAAATATCAGCTCAGTGAAACACTTTTTCAGTAAGTTACCTTTCTTGTAGAATTGTACTTCAAATCGTTTACTAGTCAATATTGCCTATACGAAAATTTGGGTGCACCTAACTTTTGTGCTGGTGCACCTAAGAAAAAAAGTTAGGCGCACCAGTGCAACCAGTGCAAAAAGTTAGTCTAGAGCCTGGTCTGGTGTGTACAGTTCGTGTTTTTTCAGAATGTCTGTAATGGATGGCTGAGTGAGAGTCGCATTATTAGTTACCGTTGCCTTTTTTGCAGTTGCCAGTTTTTCGTATTCGCCATACGACTCGCGGTGGCTCGTTCTTAAGTGCCGAATGAGGTTCATTGTATTAAATGTTTTGGACATAAACGGCAAATAGCAAATTTTTCATTGTTTCTTGAAACGTCAAAGTAATTCCACACGGGCGATGATATGACTGCAGCACCAAAACATTTACGTCCCCACTCATCGTGTACGTCCTCACGCATTGACGTCATCAATTGTGATCGGTTCCTAAGATCGGCCAAGTTTAACGAGTACCGATCGAGTCATAAAATGTGATTATCGGCCGATACCGATCTTCGGCCGATCGATCGGAGCATCCCTAGTATTAACTGAACTTTGGATGTGTGTTCACATGATGCATGTTGATAACAGGCAAACCCTGTGGTAAAACCATACAATCTTTGCACCAAGATATGATACAAATCTGTTTTTTTCAACTATAGGGAGATCTCCAGTAAGTTTAAACACTTTGGAAACCTGTGAGTGTAAACAATGCAGCCTCCTCCTCGGACAACTCCTTCTGGAGCTAATGGACCTCCGCCTCCCTCCGGTGGACCCAATGCGTTTAGAAGAACCAGACCTCACAAGCATGGGGCTGCAGCTGCTATGACACCGGCTGCCCCGCCCACGCAGCCAGTGACTGATCCTTTTGCCTTTGGAAGACAAAGTTTTTCGCCCATGGCAGGGGGCAGCCAAGCACCACCCACAAACAGCAACCCACTTCCTATGCAAGGCCCTCTCCGGCCTGGGTTTAACCCGATGACACCACCACAAGGGCCACCCCCAGGATCAGCCTCTCCCGGCGCACCACCAATAATTTTTACACCACAACCTGTTCCCCCAGGGTCCGCACCAAGCTCTAACCCTCTACTTGCAGAACCAGGATACTTTAATTCCCAAGAACCAATGCCGTACATAGCACAATTGCCTAACCCTGCTCCTTCCTTCAACTCTAGTTCATCACTTCCATCCTCCACTGGCCCAACACCTCCAGTTCAATCCCAGACTCCTTTTCAATCCCAGCCAACACCTCCCCTACCTTCTCACTGGGTGCCTGACCATGGAAGCCGACCACCCTCTGTTCAAAACTACTTTCAGCCAACTAGTGATCTCCCATCTCATCCTTTTCATGCTCAAGCCCCACCTCCTGTGCCCTTTCCCCAAACAGCCCCACCAGTGACACAATCTCAGAATCAAGGTCAGTTAGCTCAACCACATGTGAATTGGCCTGCTGCAACTCAGCAACAGAACTCCCACTTCCCGTCTCAGAATTACTTCAGTCAGTTAGGTGGACCCTCAGAGCCATGGTTCAATCAAAACCCACAGGATCCGTCTCAGCCTGCCTGTCCTGTCTCCTACTCTGAAGTTCCCAGTGATTCCGGAACTCTCTCAATGTTCTTTCGGAGCAATGATGTTGAAAATGTAGAAACTCTGTCAGGGGAGGGACGTGTAAATGGGATTCAACACCCTTTCCATTCGACGACTGAGTTCTCTGGTCCATATTTGAATGACACTGGTAACATTCGAGCTGGAGCAGGACCGTGTGATTCAGTGGAGAATCAGGAATGTGCTCCAAACCAGGAAGTGCTGCCTAGTGAGCCTCCTCCAACCCATGTCTTTGAAGGGGGGGCTAATTTGGAGACACCTGACACTGGTCCTCGTCTTGCCCGCTCTGCAAGTGTTTCATCCAGCTACAGTAATGTCAGTCACAGCAGTGGACACGCTCCTCACAGCGGCAGCCACATCCCTCGGCGACAGCAAGGTGTTGTGGGAACATTTATCCAACAGGAAAGTCCCCGCCCACCAGATCACCCTCCTTTGCATCCCTCCACTGGTGGATACTTTGAACAGATAGACTCCAACCCAGCTGCAGAGGCGAGTCCTACTTTCCCAACTCCTAGCCCACCTAAACCAGTTGGTGTGTTCCAAGCGAGCGCGAATTCTTCCTTTGAGCCTGTCCGCTCACATGGTGTAGGAGTTCGACCTGCGGAGGTTGATCGTGCACGCATGGTCATGGAAAAAGGTGGACGTGACATGCAGCCTGGCAACCTAGAACAACCCCCAGACAACTTAGAGAGCATTTACTTACCAGAACGCCGACCCTCATCTCGAGCTCAGGGAGCACGACACCCCATTGAGAGTCCCGCTACTACACTCTGGGCTCAAAATGACACTGCCAGTCTAGGTGCTAACATATTGTTAGCCCCTGCAGCACCCTCTCTGGCTGCAACATTTGTGCCAGCACATCCCTCCGAAGTCATCCAGCCACCGGAGGATGGCCCTCTTGATTTGCATCCAGCGAAGCCAGATCCACAGCCTCCCTCGGAAAACCTGGAAATTCCCCCAGACTCCACGCCTCAGGCAAGTTTGGGATATGCCTCCTTGCTAGTGACCTCTCCTCCTGTAGAGGCCCTAAACCAGCCTGTGTTGATAGCGCCACCTTCCAGTTTGGTTTCCTCTCAAAACTTCTCACATCCCTCCAATCAGACAAGTCCTCAAGAGACAGCAACTCGTGTGTACCCACCCCCTCAGTCTTCTGTGACCAATCAAATGCCTCAGAATTCCCCTCCAACGAATCAGCCACAGCCTCTTTTCTCTCAGACACCAGTAAACTTCAGCACTTCTTCCTCATGGGCTCAGTCTCTTAGAGGTGACAGCCAGTCTCTTCCGCCTTCTGTTTCTCAAGCTCAGACTTCTGCCCCTGCCACCAGTCACAATGAATCTTCAAATTATGAGCTGCTTGATTTTTCTATGCATCAACCACAGTCCACAAATCAGGTGACAGTCCCAGCTGTCTCTCAGTCTGCCTATCCTGCGGGCTTGGTGAATAACACACCCGGCTTTTACCTGCAGGTCACCAAAGATGCACAGCAGGGTGGGCAGTCTGACAGCGAGGCTCTGACCCTTCAGCAGATCTCTAACCCCCCACGACCCTCCAGCAACCAACCCAACAATTATCCAACTCCCACCTCCTACCCTGCCCATCCACCTCCACCTCAACACCAGCCTCCTCCACAGGCCCCTCCAACTCAACGTGGTGCCCCTCCTGGATCTGGATCTGCCCCACCTTCTGCTTACCCACCCCAGTCTGGAAACTCTGCCCCCCAGCCACTTCAAGAACCCCAAAGACCTCCTTCATCTCTAGGCGGTCAGTCAGGCCATGGTGCTCCTCCTGTGATGCCACCTGGTCCGGGTTATGCAGGGTACTACCCGGGCCCCTACCCTGAGTACCAGAATGGAAGACCGCCGTATCCACCCCAGTACCCTATGGATCCCAGATCTCAAAGCTACTATCAGGTGCAGTAATGTAACGATCTAGTGTTTTTCCACCTAACAAAGCTTCTAAATGCGAGACTTACAACATGACTTAGTCAAATATTCAAATTTTTCTTTTTCAATTTTGTAGGATGATCCCTACCGTAGAGGAGATCCTCGATACGGCTGGTATGATGGTCAAAATCCTGGCTACCGGGAGGCTGAACGTCAACCAGAGAGGCCAAGTTCTAGAACAAGCCAATACTCAGACAGACCCAATTCCAGGTCAGGTCATTCACACTCTTTCTGACACTTTGAGCTAGGGTTGGGCGATATGAGCAAAAAATGTATATCTCTGTATTTTTTGGCTGATTTGCGGTATGCGGTATATATCTCTGTATTTTGTGTGTGGATTTAACAAATAAAGTTAATGTAAGCATGTAGGCATTAGGGATGTAGCGGTGTGAAAATTTCTTATCACGATTATAGTGACCAAAATTATCACGGTTATCAGTATTATCACGGTATTGTTAAAATGTGCTGGAGATGTTCAAAAAGTACAGACACATAATTAAATCACTTCAAGTTTTATATTCAAAAATCAACAAACAACAACTTTGTTTGCATAATCATTAAAACAAAAACGTTATCAATGATGTTCGGATTTTAAATGACAACTTGACTGACAACAGTTTAATAGCATGTTCAAATATCTAATGCAAATGTTCAAATTAATAAAGATTTATATAAAGGTAAACCTCACATTTCAGCCTTTAAATAAAGAAAAGGGTTAAGTCAACCATTGATTAATAAATGATTATATGTATTTTATCTGCTCCATAAATAATTCTAGATAACTTATCTGAATTGTTTAAATGTGTAGAATCCACATAAGCTTGATTTTCCTCAACTTGTTAAAATTTTCAGCAGGGCATGAAAATTCGGTCCGTTTTTGGCTAGACAGAAACCGCACACAGGCAATATGAGTCTCTGTAAATCCACTCTCTGACAGCTGGTGGCGCTTTATATGGAAAAGCTGAATTACAGCTGTTTCCCGTAACCTCCGTGGACAAAGCAGTTTTGCGATTATGAACACTTCCTTTAGATATTACAGGGAGCGAAGATGGAAACAAAATGCCATCGAATCGTTTCTGAAGACAGTCAGAACCTTCAGAGGTGCATTCATATAATTAATTAATTAATGTATTCATTAGTATAATTCCCTCAGCACTCTTTTAAAACCTCCCAGCTTTTCCGCCCTGCTTTCACTCAAAACGAAACTACTCTGTGCGCACGTAAGACTGTTACTGAAAACTGCTTTACGCTGGACAGTATTTATTTATTTTATTTTAGTTATTTATTTTAGTTGTTCAAATTGTGTTAATCAAATAGGGTTTTAATGATATTTAAAAAATGAAACAGTAATACTAACCGTCTGGAATTTTATCATGATTTATTGTCAAACCGGTAATCGTTACATCCCTAGTAGGCATATATCATGTGCAAAAAAGGGTTAAAATCACATTAAATTGTAACATTGCATTCTAAAAACAAAAATAATGATTTTGAAGCAGAAGTTAAATTTACTAAACAAAAAATTTAAGTTATAAAAAAGCACAGATCTAATTGAGTAAAAAGGCTATTTTGATTACCCCATTATACTTTACAGGTAGTGCTATCATACAAATACACTTACTTGTAGGATTAAAATTCTACATACGTCACATTTATTGTCCAACAGCAAAATTTATATTTTAGTCAGAGTTATTGCGAGTTTGGCGCGCTCTAACCCCCCCCCGGTCCACACCACCCAGTCTTTGGCGCGCATGCGGGAGCAGGCGCACGCGCCTCTAGCGGCGCTCGTTCAGAGAGTGGGTTTAAATGAAGTCTGTGTACTCCAACCACCAAGTAAGGACACCATTAAGTTCCACACCACCACAAAAGCTCATGCACTTCTGACAGCAAAATGGACATATTTCCATGGCTTTCTAATATTTACAGACGGAGAATATACATGTGAAATGTAAGTTATGCATTTAGGAAAAGAGCACATAGCTCAAAACAGCGCGTCTCTGTCAGCAGCACACGCAGCCTTTCTTTCAGAGCATCTGACGGGCCGAGCCGCTTTAAACGGAAACTATAGGCTACTATATCATACGAGTTTCTTATAGCCCTTTATATAAAGCTTGCCACATGTTTAGAACAAATTGTATTATGCACTTTCTCTGAAGCATTTCAGTCTGTTTCCTCCCTAGATATTTTTTTTCAGATGCGCTCGTATCAAACTACTGTAGGCTATATCAATATTAACGGTATTGCTTCATACCGTATCACTTATAAAAAATCGATATATCGTACAAACTCGATATACCGCCCAGCCCTACTTTGAACCTGTTTTCACACTTGGTCTGTATTGCTTGCTCTATTGCTAACTCTATTGCTTGAGTTTCTATCCCTAATTCTCTGTTCAAATTGCACATTTGGCTCCAAACTGTATTGAGCTCGCATACCATAACTTGCTAGAAGCAGCTGTTAACACTAGAATTTTAGATTTTACACCATAACTTAACATGCACAAAATTGTTCCTGAATACAGCACTTCAACTGTAGACCAATGTTTCAGTCATACACAGAACCTGATGTAAGTGTTTAGCACCAAAAGCCCTAGTTTAAAAGCATCCTTATCCTGATAATAACTGATATCTATATTTTGTACTTTTGTTTGTAACTTTTTTAATTTTTGATCTTAGACAGGGGTATCAAGAAGACATTTCTACATCAAGCCGTAGTGCCTATGATGACTACTATGCAAACTACTATAAGAGACAGTATGATGCCTATGCGGGTAAAGACAACTCTACAGACACTTTATCTCTATGCACCCAAGGGTTCAAAATGTGGTTTCTGCTTTTTACTTATGAGTTTGTGTTTGTGTGTATTCAGATAGGAGCAGGTGGTATGATCCAAATGCTGCTTATGATCCAAATGTTGCTTATGATCCACGCTACAAAGCCTACTATGATCAAACATATGGCTGGTACTATAGAGATGCCTACTACAACCAACAATATCAAAACAGGTACTCACATACACTTGTGCAGTTATTGTTTTTGTGCATGCTGACACCTCGCTAACTGAGTTTTCATGATAATGGTTGCTAGCAGAAGAGAAGGCAGTGATGACCCATGGCAGTATTACCCGGGTTATGACTCCAGCTTTGATGAGTGCCGCAGACGTGACCCGCACGCTGATGATTTCGACCGCCGTTCGGTTCACAGTGAACAGTCAGCACACAGTGTGCGTTCATCACACAGTCGACGCAGTAGCTTCAGCTCACGCTCACAACAGGTCTGTGTAGATCTTATTGTGCCTGTGTATGTGTCTGTGCTATGTGTATAACACATTTCTTCTTTATACAGAGTCAAGTGTATAGAAGTCAACCAGATTTGGTCAGTGCAGCCTATGATGCCGTCCCGACTCTTCCAGCGGATTACCCCTACAGCCAGTATCCTAACCCTTCCGATACTGTAGATTACAGTCAGATTCCTTACTCTACCGACAACACCTGGACTGCTCCAGAGCAGCGTAAGTATTACACACAAAGCACAATGTCCACCATAATGTTGCACTTAATGTTGGGATTTTCTTTTGAGCCACAGCCTTCTGTTTTCATTATAAACTTTCCACAATTTACTACTCATTTTTCAGGTTTATTGATTGACACACAAACATTTTTTTTTTATCATTTATATACTATTTTGTTAATTTTATTTTTACATTTTATTTTTTGTTTTGATGTTAGTTAAAGTTTTGGTCATTTTTGTGTTTTTGTAATTTTTATTAGTTTCATATATCTATATAGTTTAAATACATATCGTTTTAGTTGAGTTAAATGTAGTACTTAAAGAAAAACTAAATGAAAAGGAGAAATGTCTTGGCAGTTAGCTAAAATAAAATACACTCACTGGCCACTTTATTAGGTACACCTTGCTAGTACCGGCCGGGTTGGACCCCTTTTGTCTTCAGAACTGCCTTAATTCTTCGTGGCATAGATTCAACAAGGTGTTGGAAACATTCCTCAGAGATTTTGGTCCATATTGTCATGATAGCATCACGCAGTTGCTGCAGATTTGTCGGCTGCACATCCATGATGTGAATCTCCCGTTCCACCACATCCCAAAGGTGCTCTATTGGATTGAGATCTGGTGACTGTGGAGGCCATTTGAGTAAAGTGAACTCATTGTCATGTTCAAGAAACCAGTCTGAGATGATTTGAGCTTTGTGACATGGTGCATTATCCTGCTGGAAGTACATCAGAAGATGGGTACACTGTAGTCATAAAGGGATGGACATGGTCAGCAACAATACTCAGGTAGACTGTGGCGTTTAAATGATGCTCAATTGGTACTAAGGGACCCAAAGTGTGCCAAGAAAATATCCCCCACACCATTACACCACACCACCAGCCTGAACCATTGCAAGGCAGGATGATCCATGCTTTCATGTTCTTTACGCCAAATTCTGACCCTACATCTGAATGTCGCAGCAGAAATCGAGACTCATCAGACCAGGCAACGTTTTTCCAATCTTCTATTGTCCAATTTTGGTGATCCTGTGTGAATTGTATCCTCCGTGTCCTGTTCTTATCTGACAGGAGCGGCACCCGGTGTGGTCTTCTGCTGCTGGAGCCCATCTGCTTCAGGGTTCGACGTGTTGTGTGTTCAGAGATGTATTCTGCATACCTTGGTTGTAACGAGTGGTTATTTGAGTTACTGTTGTCTTTCTATCATCTCTAACCAGTCTGCCCATTCTCCTCTGACCTCTGACATCAACAAGGCATTTTCGTCCACACAACTGCCGCTCACTGATATTTTCTTTTTTTACCATTCTCTGTAAACCCTAGAGATGGTTGTGTGTGAAAATCCCAGTAGATCAGCAGTTTCTGAAATACTCAGACCAGCCCGTCTGGCACCAACAACCATTCCACGTTCAAAGTCACTTAAATCCCCTTTCTTCCCCGTTCTGATGCTCGGTTTGAACTTCAGCAAGTCGTCTTCACCACATCTAGATGCCTAAATGCATTGAGTTGCTGCCATGTGATTGGCTGATTAGCCATTTGTGTTCCTATACAATTGAACAGGTGTACCTAATAAAATGGCTGGTGAGTGTATATCTATTTTTTATATTTTATTTTATTTCAGTTAATATATATTTCAGAAATGTTTTTTGTTCACAATAATATCCCTGGCTTGACATAAGTGTTTCCCGGCATTTTCTGTAGCATTAAAATACTTAAAGCATCAATTTTACACTTAAATGGATCCCTTTAATGCACATGCACTAAAAATAGCTTTTTTAGAAGGAAAATTATCATGAAATTTTCATAGCTTTCTCTGTCTTTATCTCATTTGTTTTTCTTTCTCAGCTCCTCCAAGGCCGTTGACCCCAGAGAAGTATTCTGTTCCTCATCGCTGTGCTCGGTTTGGTCCGGCTGGTCAGCTGATCCTTGTCCAACCCAACCTGCCCTCTGCTGGTCAGCCTACACTTGTGGAAATCCACAGTATGGAGGTAACAATTGTGTGAGAGGGCAAATATCCTGATATATGATGAAGCCCTTTATTGTCACTAGTCACAAGTACCAGCGAAATTAGCCATCAACCTGTCCATACAAACACAACATACATACAATGGGGTAGACAGAACAGGAAGACAGGGAATTAAGAAAAAATACAGCATAACAAGAGGAAGGGGAGGAGAAAAAAAAGAATCCCCAGACTATGCTCCATTGGGGAGTACAGTGTGAGAACAGGAAAAACACCTCAGCAACAAGCACATAAATACAGACACACACTTTGCAACGGGGGGGGGTAATCCAGCACCGGCAAGCAGCCATCCGGTCCAGCAGCCATCTTTTTAGCGCTGATCACAGACCCGCTCGTCAGCCTGGCGGAATAAAGCGACGAAGGCGTGGGATCGGGGGAGGGGATTTATGTATGTGTGTGTGTAGTAGTTCAATGTCTGTTGCAATCAATGTCTGTGGAATGGGGGAGGAAGCAAGAGAGTCTCACTGCAGCGCTCTTCCCAGGGAAATTTTCAAGCAGCAGCCTTTTCCGAGGCCACTGTGCGAGGGAGCCAAAAAAGATAAGATTACGATTGTTTTGTCTTAGGGCGAGTAACCGCATTCCAATTTCATGGCTACTCTCTATTGTCCATTCTGGTCACCTAGGCCATCAATTTTCCTTTCCAAAGCCGTGAGCTTCTGCATGATAGAATCCATATTACGGTTAATAGTCTCAGTCTCAATGCTGACCACTCTTCCCACTGCTTCAATCATGACGGGCAGCCTTGTGAGGCTTTGGACAGCTGTTCCCGTTTTCTGAATTCTTCGATAACCCAGGGCAAAGCCTAATCCAATCAGCAAAATACCTGTTATCATGGTTCCGAATAGGTAGATATCTTCAACGTCCTCCACGGAAAGAGCCGCTAGATTCGCCACCTCTCCATCGTCCATCGTGTAGCCAGCTGCGAACGTTCCGGCAGGGCAGTCAGGTTCCCCAGAACCCCGGCTTCTCGACGAGAAGATGGTGTCAATTGCGTTGAGAGACCAGTTGATCAAATCCATAATCTTTCAGTTCGAAGAGCCGTGCAGAGAGAGTCTCTCAATAGATGAGACGAGACAAGGAAGCAAGCAGGGGAAATAAGGGAGGACAGGGAGTGAAAATGCGACCGCCTCCGTTGAGTGCCAAAGAAGATATAAATCAACTGCAGGTCATTACCTTTAAAATAATAAAACAGGACTTTGCAGCTGATTAAGTTACCTTGCAATTAGCAACTTTAAACGTGTGAACTTCTCCTTGATCCTCAACTGTGCAGTTTTGTTTTGTTTTTGTGATTTGGTTATAAAAAGCTCCCTTGTAATTGCTCCGCTACATTATTTGCGTCTGATATCTTGGCTGTGATGTTATTCCAGATGATTCTGCAGGATTCTCCAGAGCAGTCAGAAATGCGTTCATTCCCTGGCCCTCTCGTCAAGTAAGAGTCATCCTTTATTTATGGAGTAAAGGCGTACATGTGTTAGAGCCACACACAGTCAAACAATCCAGTCATCATCTCATGTTTATGTCCACAGAGAGGAGACTCATAAGGTGGATGTCATCAAATTTGCTCAGAACAAAGCCCAAGAGTGTTTGCGAAATGATGACCTCATTGACAAAGACTCCGCCTACCTCATCTGGGAGTTCATTGTTCTGCTGTGTCGCCAGAATGGGGTGAGTATTAGTGCAGCCCTGACCATAACTAAGACTGTGTAATTTAAGTATACTGAATAGTTTTTCGTCTTTGTTTTAGACTGTAGTGGGCACAGACATCGCTGACCTGTTGCTAAAGGAGCATCGCTCTGTCTGGTTGCCGGGAAAATCACCCAATGAAGCTAATCTCATCGACTTCAACAATGAAGCAATAGAGCGTACCGAGGAGGAAGAGGCGGGGCCAATGTCCCTTCTATCAGACACGTTCATGGGCGTGCCAGAAAATGTTGGCAAGGAGACGGAGCGTTTCAGAGAACTTCTACTATTCGGCCGCAAGAAGGCAAGACACACTGGATGACTTTTCTTACCCCATTCAGCCATATAGAGACCACTTTTTATAATAATAATTTGTTACATTTATATAGCGCTTTACGGGTACTCAAAGTGCTTTACATAGAAGGGGGGAATCTCCTCAACCACCACCAGTGTGCAGCATCCACCTGATATATATATATATATATTATTTTTTTTATAATAATAATAACAACAAAATTATTATTAATAATAATAAATACACATTTGTATTTTACAGTATTGCTGTAAATGTTAATAATAATAAACTATATTTTGAGTATTAATAAATGAATACATAATAGTTATGTGCTACTGCTGACGCGTCGAGTATAAACCAGGCTCTACACAAGCGCTGCGCAATTCTTACGAGTAGTGTGGTTTCGTGATGCTTTCAGTTTCTGCATATTGAATGGGGAAAGGAAATTATTATTTTTTGGTCCTTAGCTGATCACATGCCTGCATATTGTTTTATATGGATATAAATTGTGTTTTTTATTCTGACTGACAAAACCATATATTTAAGCAGTGGAAAGACAATTGAGAAGTTTGTGTATGTTTGTTAGGACGCTCTGGAGTCTGCTATGAAGAATGGCCTGTGGGGTCACGCGCTGTTATTGGCCAGTAAGACGGACAACAGAACACACGCCCGTGTCATGACCAGGTAAACCACATCTACTTCAAACGACCAGAGGTGGAAAGTAACGAATTACATTTACTTGCGTTACTGTAATTGAGTAGCTTTTTTGTGTACTTATACTTTTTAAAGTAATTTTTTTAATCTGTAATTTTGTTTGAAGTATTGTACTTTTATTAGTATTGTACTATTTAAACACATTAATTACGCTAAAAAAAAATATGCTTCCTGAAAACTACTGCAGTTAATTGGGCAGGAGAACAAAGTGGAATAATAAAATAAATTTAAACTAAACTTTATTAACAAGCTTATTGGTGGTTAAATGAAGCTTTACTGTTTAGCAAAAGGTTTTGCACTAGTCAGGTTAATACGATTTGATAATCAGTATTTTGCCACGACCGGGTAAGTAAGTAAACTCACTTTAAATTTAGACGTCTTCAAAAAAAAAATTGTTTGGGTGCAATTCCCTATACCTATAAAATATTTGGATATCTATTTTGAAATATTTTATTAGGTTCTAGTTTTTAAATAGATTGATACAGAATAGACAAACAGAGAGAGGCGACACTGCGCCGGGAAGTCCTCGCGCTCGCGGGGCAGTACTGGTGGAGACATTCAACTAACTTGATAGCTAAGTTTTATCCAAAAAAAGTCCTAGGTTTGTCAGTATTACCTGTTGTTTAGCAATTTTGTTTATATTCAAGTTAAGTGATATTGTGTGAGCTTTTAGCTTGATATTTTGCATTATCTGTCACAACGTTTGATAAAGAAAGTGTAGATTTTGTGGGATGTTGTGAAGTATCGACACGTTGGGATATTTTCCTAGTTAATCGGCGTATTGTACTATTTTAAAACGCATTAATTACGGAGCTAAAAAAAATATGCTCCCTGAAAACTACTGCAGTTAATAATGGGCAGGAGAACAAACTGCCGCTAAAATCACAAGTTTAAACTAAAATCACAAAACTAAACGAGTTTAGTTTTACAAGTTTGCATTGGTGGTTAAAATGAAGCTTTGACTGTTTAGCAAAAGGTTTTGCACAAATTAGACAAAAAGACAGTGATGCAGGTTAGGATGTACGATTTGATATTATCAGTATTTTGCCAAACACCAAGCACTCCTACAGAGTGCCGTGAAGTCTAGTAGATTAGACTATTCACTGCGTGATTCAGTCTGTTAAAATGCATTTAGAATGATCACAGGATTCAAGATATAGGGGCAGAACATTTGTATTTTTTATCATTTCATATAGTAAATCAATATCACACAAAGAGTGCCGTTTTTTTCTCCAGAAGTCAGCATAATTACATATAGATTTTTTTTTACAACAGTTAAATAAACAAGAAGTTAAAGGGATAGTTCACCCAAAAGTGAAAATGTTGTTGTCATTTACTCACGCTCACGTAGTGCCAAACCTGAATGAATGTCTTTGTTCTGCCGAACACAAAGGAAGATATGTTGAAGAAAGTTTGTAATCAGGCTGTTTTGGGGTATTATTGACTTCCATAGAAGAAGAAAAAAATACTATGGAAGTCAATGGTGCCCCAGAACTGCTCTGTTTCCCACATTCTTCAGAATATCTTCCTTTGTGTTCAGCAGAACAAACACATTCATACAGGTTTGGAAATACTTGAGGATGAGTAAATGATGATTTTTGGGTGAACTATCCCTTTAATTAAGAGACTTGCATATATTGCCTGTTTTTGCTCTATTTCGACAACACAAATAATTCCAAACACAGCCAGCATAGCACAGTTTTGCGTCTCTGAGCAATGACGGTGATTCGTTCCTGAATTAATAAACCGTTTAAATGATTCGGTTCAATCGCAATGACTCACTTATTAACTGTGATTTGCTGACACCTACTGGCGGTTTTGATTTCACATTTAAAGTATCTTGATTTTTTTTATATATATATATATATAATTTGAAATGAGTATTCAACATTTTATGTTTATGAAGCCTCTGTGTTTCCTCTGCATTGCAAAGATGAATTGTGTTGATACTGATTTAATTTACCTGGTAACAGCCCAAATGTGTTCTTATTCTAAATAACTGATTCCTTTAATTAAAAACAACTAGTTTGAGATACTATTTAAGCTGGACAATGACAGCACTGAATTCAATAATGAAATGCCTTTAACTGAAAAATGGGTGTTTAATTTTGTCATTTTACATTAGTGATACACTATTTTCCTATTTTGATTTTGTGCAGTTGCTTTGAAACAATTTGTATTGTTAAAAGCGCTATATAAATAAAGGTGACTTGACATACCATGTAGTTTTCAAATAATCCTAAAAGATTAGATTAGCTGGATCAGATGTGTTTAATTAGTGTTATATCTAAACAGTGCAGGGCTGTGGCCCGCAGGAACTGAGTGTGACACCCTTGGTCTATCCCAGCTTTGCTTTCCTCTCACTGTTATAATGAAAACCTTCGTTCTCTTTCCTTAACTTTGCTCTCTTTCCCTTAACCTCTCCCTGTCACTAGAATTTGCTCTGAACAATGCCTAGAACTTTGTATTACAAACACTTCCTGTGTCCGTTTGCCTCTTTATAATGTATCGCTTATTGTAAGTCGCTTTGGATAAAAGAGTCTGCTAAATTAATACATTTAATGGTACTTTTACTTGAGTAGAATATAACTCTTTCCACCTCTGAAAATGAGCTATAGCTGCGTGCTTTCAAAGCAACAAATAGGGTTAAATTGTGTTAATATTTGTGCTTTTCAGATTTGCCAACAGCCTGCCTATTAACGACCCTCTTCAGACGGTGTACCAGCTCATGTCAGGACGAATGCCGGCTGCTGCTACTGTATGAGAGAGTTTGTGTGTTTTATAGGTGTTAATATAGTAATTTATGCCATGCTGATTTTCATATACATCATCTGTTTCTCCGACAGTGTTGCGGAGATGAGAAATGGGGCGACTGGCGACCGCACCTGGCCATGGTGCTGTCCAACCTCGCACACACTCTGGATCTTGACACCCGCACCATTTCCACCATGGGCGACACTTTAGGTACATAAACGTAGATGCAAAGCATGCACACACACATTGCAGATGCAGTACTGGATCTGTAATCATATCTATCGTGTTTCACAGCATCTAAAGGTCTAGTGGATGCAGCCCATTTCTGTTATCTGATGGCTCAGGTGGGTTTCGGTGTGTACACTAAGAAAAGCACCAAGATGGTCCTTATCAGCTCCAATCACAGGTGTGTAATAATACATACAGTCAATTAGAGATATGTATACACAACTGTACACATCAAGGACATAAAATGTGCAAATGCACATGGCATTTGTTTGCACTACTAACACCTATTCGCCCTGTCTCTCTCCCAGCTTGCCATTTTTGAAGTTCTGTTCGTCAGAGGCGATTCAGCGGACCGAATCGTATGAATACGCTCAGTCTCTTGGCTCTCAGCCTCTCTCTCTGCCAAACTTCCAGGTGAGACAAACACATAACATGTAGTCACTCTACTAGGGATGTTTTCACAACCAACTAGTTAGTGGCTGACTATTATTGACTATTATAGATGCTCTGTATAAGTAGGCTAGTTAGGTCTATCTGGACTAGGGCTGCACGGTGTTTATTTAAAGCTCATGATCATCTGTTTCAGCGTCTTGGTTCATTTACTGTGATTTAAGCTAATTTGAGAAGCCAGAAGAGCATATCATGACCTGGATGTGTGTAAATGAACACAGTGCCATGCTCCACTCTGAAACCAGCAGTGCATATATTTATGTGCAGACAAATACCAAAATGAAAACTTGATGGAAATTAAGTTGAAATAACTTTATGGTTATTGAAGGAAATTTGAGTTGGTTCCTAATCTGTGCAATCGACACAATTCCAGGAAGGTCATGACCTTTACCTTTTGACCTATACAGGTGTTCAAGTTCATCTACGCGTGTCGACTGGCGGAGGCGGGACTCTGTGCTCAGGCCTTCCATTACTGTGAGGTCATCTCACGCACCCTGCTGAGCTTGCCTGAGTACTACTCCGCTGTGTTCATCAGTCAGCTTATGCAGGTACACAGATTACCACGTATCAGAGGATTCTGCCTGTCTACATTTCTGCCTAATCCTCCTCCTCGTGTTTGATTACAGATGTCTCTGCGGTTGAGGTTTTTTGACCCTCAGCTGAAGGAGAGACCAGAGCAGGAGTTGTTTATAGAGCCTGATTGGTTACTGCATCTCAGACAACTCGATGGACAGATCAAGGTGTGTGTCTGTTTTCTTTTATCCGTAGGTCATCATGCCAGTGATGCATGTTATTTACACGCATTGCTCTGTTCCTGTGTCGTACCAGTAAATTAATCATTTACATATGATTTTCTAAGGCTAATTTATTTAAATATGCATTTCAGAATGATGCATGGTATGATGACATTTACATTATTATTATTAAAATCTCTAAATAGGTTGCTTTGATTAGTGAAAAAACTAATTGTATAAAAAATCCCTGATATTGAAGGCTTTTAGTGGAATTATGTCTTATCAAATCAGGATTCATTATAAGGCGTTTTTAATGTATTTCTGATAGTCAGTTTGCATTCAATAGGTCTTTGCGTTTATAAAGTGCTCGATCTCGTTATATCAGGCCTTTTCTTTGCTGCTCCAAAATGCTTCTGTAAAATCTTCTCCTGTATTTCAGAGAGCGCTTAAACTCATTTGTTTTCATTAGCATTTGAAAATGTTTTGTAATTTGTTCTTTGTTGTTGTTGTGGTCTGTTTATGTTTTATGCTTGATTTTATTCTTATATTTTAATTTAGTCTTCCTGTACAGCACTTTGGTCTCTACATTGTGGTCTTGAAAGTGCTTTATAAATAAAGTTGAACTTGAAGAAATCGTATTACAATAGTTAAATTAGTTTTTACAATTTATTTAATAGTAAAATCATCATATTTTGTATTATTAATTATATCTATTCATAATTGCAAATTTTTTACCAAATTGTGCAGTCCTGCAAAAAAGTGTCATAAACCTTGAGCTCTTAAAAAAAATCACTTTTTAATTTTTTTACAGAAAATGTAAAGATTTTGAACAGAAACCAAAATATATGTATATTTTACCCAAATCAACAATAGGTCTATAATATTTCTTATTATTAAATAAATACAATTAAACAAATTAATAATTATCATCATCAGCATCTTAACAATAAGTATAATTTTTTCATAATTATATTGATACATTATTGTTAAATTTTAGGCCAAATTGTACAGTCCTGCATAAAACACTGCAAATTTGGAGCCGTTTTTTTTTTATCTTGTTTTAAATTAGTCAATTTTTATAAAAAAAACAACATCTCAACTGCATTCAATTGATCTCAATCAGCCCTACCAGAGATAATTGTTTAGTGAAGTAATGTACATATATTTGTGTATGTTCACATTAGACTGTGTTCCGATCACGTGTATGTTGTTGTCCCATTCAGGATGGTGTGATCACCTTACGTGGGGATCGCAGCACCCCACAGCTTTATCCCTGCAGTACACCCAGTTCAGAAGACCAGTTCAGCCCAACTGACCCCTCGACTCTGAATCCTGATCCCCACAATCCTCTCATGACCTCTCTTTTGCCCCCAGCTGGTGTTCAACTCATGCCACCAGGTACGTCCCGTTATAACATGTGAACTGAAGAAGAATCTATTTTGATTCTGTAATCCTTCATCATCCTCTTTCACTGTATCTTTTAGCTCCTCCCACTATTCTTCAGGATGGGACGGTCCCTCTGGAGCAGGCCCCGCCTCTGGGCGAAAGCATTCTATTCTACCCAGTGGCCCCGGGGCCACCACAGCCACTTCCGTTCCAACCAGAAACGCATGAGCAATACATGCCCATGCCACCTCAACAAATACAGCAGCAAATACCCACACAAATATCTCAGCAAATGCCCCCACAATTTCCGAGGTACAGCCCTAGAGAAATGCCACCACAGATGCCACCAGGAATGCCACCACAGATGCCACCAGGAATGCCACCACAGATGCCACCAGGAATGCCACCACAGATGCCCCCTCCAATGCCTGGGGCTGAACATGGCTCCTCCCCTTTCTCTCCTCAGCAGTTCCCCCATTCGTCTCCCACGTTCACTGCCCCCCCTCCACAAGGGAAGGACTTCTATGATGAAATGGCACGCATGGTGAGTTAGAACAACAACTAACTCTGGCTGTTATTACTTTTAAAAGTAATACCTTACCTAAAATGTAGCATCGTTACTTTTAATGGAATAGAACACATTAGTTGTTAGTTTCGCATTTCCTTGGGTTTTGTTGCCTGTTACTCCATATTTACTGCCACCACCACCAGTGTTGGGTTATATTGCTTTACATTTCATTGTATTACCCATACAAAGTAGATAATGTCAATTATTATAATGCTTTTGGAATATAATACTTACATTATATTGTATGAAATGTATTAAACTGGTTCCTCTTTTTGTTGTTTTAAGGGCCCAGGCAGAAGATCAAGAACCACTTCTCAGTCGTCAGTGCAGATGGTACAGTCTATACATAAACATACACACAGTACCATTCAAAGATGCAAGGAGGTTTTTTATTACATTTATACTTAACTTTAGCAAGGTTGCATTAAAGTAATCCAGAATTAAAGACCTTTATGATGTTACAAAAGATTTCTATTCATGATAAATGCTGTTCTTTTTAACCTTACACAAAAATATTTTCAACATTAATAGTAATGTTTGTTGAGCATCAAATCAGCATATTAGAATGATTTCTGAAGGGTCATGTGACACTAAATACTGGAGGAACGAAGCTGAAAACACAGGAATAAATTACATTTTACAATATATTCATATAAAACGTTTATTTT
The DNA here is from genome assembly GCA_027422405.1 of Ptychobarbus kaznakovi. Lineage (NCBI taxonomy): Eukaryota > Metazoa > Chordata > Actinopteri > Cypriniformes > Cyprinidae > Ptychobarbus > Ptychobarbus kaznakovi. The sequence continues at coordinate 1,477,514 of CM049812.1, read as the reverse complement.
AAGTTTTAATAATATATCACAATATTGCTGTTTTACTATATATTTGATCAAATAAATGTAGTCTTGGTGAACAGAAGAGACTTTCAAAAACTATAAAAAAATGTACCAACCACATATATTGTTAAACATGAGTGTTTAATCAAATGTTGTCTTGATTTGCAGACATCAGGTCATCGGTCTCGCACAATGTCGGAGTCATCCAATCATTCTGGACGAGAGCGCAGCAGTTCTCTAGCCAATCAGGGCTCTCCACCTCCCCCTCCTATCCCAGAGGCTCCACCACAGGACGAACCCAAGAAGACCAAGAAAGACTCTCCCAAAAAAGTACATGCTTACAATAAACACATACAGCGACCCAGTGGACATGCACTAGAAAATCTTTTGCAATAGACCCTTTTAGGGCCGACGTCACAATTACATCACAGCACTAGCTGGAGGCAAAACAAAGCGAAAACTGGAGGCGGCCAATTAAAAACAGCGCAGATTCGTCTACACAAGGAGATTCAAATATCATCTTGTTGTGATGTTGGGTGCCAGAATCGATGTAGTAGAGGCTCCAATTTGAAATTGTAACGCATACCTGCTGCCACTGCCAGACAAAAAAACGACGGCAGCTGTGGTTAAACGAGCTAAAACGAGCGGACCGGACAGAAACCGTCGTCAAACATGATCGCGTTTGCAGCACACACTTCTTATCATAAAAGGTTCAATAAAGTATCGTCTCTTGTTGTTATGGAGATTTCTTGCATCTCACGACTATGCTGTGTATGAAATAATGTCTGTGTGCATGTGTGTAAAACAACAAACTGACTATTTATATGCTTAATCATCTGTAATTGTATATACATTGTTGTGATTATTTGTGGCTGGAATAATAATGTAACTGTAAAAATAGTTGCCTGCTGAAATTGAAATATATATACATCTTCATGACTAGATAGACACGTTGAGTTTGCCTTTACTATACACGTTAGATGTGAGTCACTCAACCGGAGGTAACGTTAATGTAATCCTGAAGTGTGTGCGGGTCGGCCAATCTGGTTTCGTCCGTTAAAGTTAACCTTTTCAAATAACAGTCGCGGTCTCGGACAGTGAGTGACCTTACAATATGCAGGTTAAATCGGAATTTCTCTTATGAATTGTTAAAAAAACAAGCTTCAGAGCTAGCATTAGTGAAGCAATCAGGGGACTTTTTCTGCCTCCAGCTAAGCTCCGCCCACAGAAAAACGTCACAGTGTTTACTAACAGAAAAAGGGTCTATTGAAATGAATGTTGCATTTCATTCTTCATCAGGGAGCGAGTAGCGGTTGGCTGACCTGGCTGTATTCAAAACGAAAGAACGAAGCACATCTGCCAGACGACAAGAACAAATCTGTAAGCACCTACTTCCAAATCACATCCTCATGATCGGCTTGTCTTGTTTCGTCGCATTGATTAAGAGAATACTTGTATTTTTCAGATTGTGTGGGATGAGAAGAAGCAGAAATGGGTGAACCAGGATGAACCAGAGGAAGAGGTACAGGCAGGAATTCATGCGTTTCAAATGCTGTGTTGTACTGTGCATGTATCGTTGTGAATGATGGTATTTGTATGTGTTTCAGAGCAAACCCCCTCCTCCTCCACCCACCGGCTTCCCCAAAGCTCCAATGGGCGGGATGAGGCCCACCAGGAGGGGGTGGTCCAGCAGGGGGGCCACCTGTGAACATGTTCTCCAGGAGAGCAGGTGGGTCGCCTTTTCTCTTCCTAATTACTTCCTAATGAGAAATCTGTCCATTTATTCATCCTCTAGTCTGTTTATTTCCTCTGAAATTAAACGGTCATTGCTGCAGTGTTGTTTTTGTTAACTAAAACTAAAGTCATTAAAAATAATTTTTGTTAATTGTAAGAAAGCTTATAAAATTTATTAAATGACAAAAGCACTTGAAATATAATTTAAAAAAAATAATAATAAAAAAGCTAATCCAAAATATTAATAAATGCTATATAAATAATACTGAAATAAACTGTGCCAAATACATGAAAATGTTTAATGTAAGAAATTACATTATCATCTTTAAATAAAAATTAAACAATAAAAATCAAGTCGAAAATAATTGAGGCATTTTATCAACTAAATGGACATGAAAAAGAATGTTATTTGTTCATATGTACCAAAAATACAATGCATAGTAATAAACAGCGATATTTATCTATGTATATTTTATTGAAATATTCAAAAATATAAAATGGCTCACAGGGACAAACGGATGAATCAGTTCTTTGAATCGGACAGTTTCACCAAACTGATTCATGAAAAGAATCAAACTTCCCCAGCGGTTTAAAGCAGACCCTGGAAGTGCTCATGTCTGTGTGTGTGTTTCAGGCACTAAGAGCCGATATGTGGACGTGTTGAATCCCGGTCGTGCAGGATCTAAACCAGCCGCCGCGGTGCCGCCTCCTGCTGATCTGTTTGCTCCTCTCGCACCCATGGCCATGCCAGCCAGCCTCTTTACACCAGCTGCAGGTGTGTGTCTGTGCATCAGTGTGTTCTGTATATCCGTGTGTGTCTGTGTGAGGTCTAACACTGCTGTTTTCAGCCCTAAATGAGCAGCAGCAGCCGATGGAGGGAAGCGCTCCAGACGCCAGTGGAGAAAACACAGAGCAGACTAGTGCCACAGTGCCACAGGTACACACGAGCAATATTAGCAGCAGTTTGAGTCTCAGTCAAATTATGGTTACATGATTAATAGTGGAAAAGATTTTTGGTTCTTCCCAGCTAAATGTCTGATGGGAAACGTTAGAGAACACGTGCCTTTATCTGAGCTTTTCTACTGTTAACATTGTGTATCTCTTTGATTTGCTCATATTACTTTGCACATTTTTATATTTTATTTATTTGATTGTTTATATTTATTAATTTGGCTTTTTTACTCACCAGAATTTTATCTTTAATAACCAGATTTATTTTTTAAACATCAGAGTCTGATTTTTCTTTTTTCTTGCATGTGGCTCTTGACATTTTATATTTTATTATGTTTTTTAATTTGTTCACCAGAGCACAGTTTTTGTCTTTCATTTTTATATATTATATTAATTCAATCATTTGTTTATTTTTACTGTCCACAGGCAGATTTTTTTACTCGCCATATGAATGTTTTTTTGTCTTGCATTTGGCTTTGTTGTTTTTTTTCTGTTTTAATTGACTAATCTCAGCCACTCTGTTTTTCTTTCTCTAGTCTTTGGTTCTTAACAATGTATTATTAATTAATTGATTGATTCATTTATTTAACTACAGTATGCCTGGATGTATTATGGCCATGAGGAAGTGATTAATGAGGATTTAATGTAGTTTATTAGTATAATTATTTATTATTCTCATTACTGAATTAATTATTCATTACTGCATTCCAGCAAAAATATATTTTTACTCAAATGAATTTGATTGAATCCTAATTCTAAGCAGACATGCTTTCAACACACATCTGCTATAATGAATGTGTTTTCCATGTAGATGTTTAATCTGAATGCATTGCCTCCCGGCCCGGAGGGGACGCAGTCTGGAGAGGTCAGTTCCTCCTTTAATATCGTATCACTTCTCCTTTAAAGCTGCTTCATCCTGTCACGCTCAGCTCCTTCACCCATGAATGCACAATAACACTATTATAACCACACATATGCTCACATGTACACTTACTACCCTCTGAAACACACACATTGTAACTTGCATCTCTAACTGTATTCTATGATTGAGCTTTGATTATGATCACACAAAGAGCATGTGTGTGTGTGTGTGAGCGTGTTTGTGAGTGAGAGCACATGTTAAGGACTACACGCTGCTGAGGTGTGATGTAATCATATTTTAATGATTGACAAGAGATGTGTGATTTAAGATGGCGCTGCATGGGATTAATTCGGGTTTGTGGTGTTTTTGTTTCGTTTATTCCTGCTGTTCTAGCTGTCACGTTCTAGCTCAATGAGTTCTCTATCTCGAGAAGTGAGTCAGCATTTAAATCAGGTACTTTCAGCTGGTTCTTATCTGAAACACACACACACACCTTTTCCAGACACCGCAGTAATAAAACAAGTGCTTTCTAACGCTGCATAGTAAAACACATTCACACATGCTGTCTGCACGCTTCTAACATCACACACTTGTAGCCACACCTCCAGCACGACACCAGCAGCCCTGACTGAGTAAGCGGCCAATAGGATGGGCTCTTGGATTTCAGAGGCGTGCTGAAGATCGAGGCTCCACCCCCTTTTGTGCACGATATATTAACCAATCACGTGCTGCATGCTAATCATGACTTTCAGTGGGCATGGCTGTCTATATCCAAGAAGATGGGTGGTGATGTTGCTCTCCTGTCCAAATAGTAATCGCAAATGTGTTCTCATAGGTTCCCACTCAACCCCCAATGCAAGAAGCTCCGCCTGCAGGAGGCGTGACCTTTTATAACCCCTCCCAGTTTGCACAGGTAAGAATCTCAAGGGACATTTAAGGTGATTCAGTGCTCTTATTGTTAACTAGAACTATTACAAAATCACTTTTGTTAATTAAAAGAAAGCTGAAATGAAGTAAAATATAGATTTTTGATTAAAAATGAAAATTAGAAATGTTGTTTTTGCAACTAACTGAAATAAAATGTTTCATTTGAAGTACAAAAATTACTAAAAATTTATTTTTGTATTTGTAACTGAAATAAATAGAATCTAAATAGAAATATTTAGCAAAAAATCACATAAAAGTTACTAAAACCTAAACTAAAATTAACAAGAAATATTAATTAAAAAAGGAAATCTTAAAAAAAAGATATATAAAAAATTAAAACAAACTATTACATTTAAATTGAAACAAAATTACATTTAACTAAAATGAAAAGTGAAAATATAAAAAATCTATTCAAAATATTAATAGTATTTTAATAATTCTAATATAACACCGTGCCAAATACATAAAAATGTTTAATGTGGGAAATATATGTTTTTTAATAAAACAGACAGTAAAAATAGAATAGATTCCACCATATGTCCCACAGTACATTTAAGACAATTGTTTTGTATTAAAAGTTATGGTTAAATGTGCACTAAAGTGCATACATTTCCAGAAAATACTTCTGGACATTGGATAAAACCAGGTTAAAAAAAAAAATATTGTAAGTTTTGATATAATTTATATTCAATTTTTTTTATTATTAAACTTATTGAAGTATAGAAATAAAACTGTGTACTAAAAGTGTTATTAAAATGGAGATTTCTCCAAACTCATTTAGGCCTTCAAAGATTTGTTTTGTAAATGAAATATACCGATGCAAATACATAAAGTGCAATAAAATAAACATGTAAAGTATTTTTGGGATGTTTTCTTTCCGCTAGTCTGAACCAATGCATGACAAAAACTGTGTTTGCCTCAGAATCTGACATGTAGACGTCTTTTCCAGTCTGTTCCCACAAGCCGCGCTCGACCTGCTCGTCTGGGACAGAGAGAATACCCCACACTGAAATAAGAGTATCGCTGTAGTTCTAGACCAGACCGGACTGAAGTGTGGTTCCTGCCTTGGACTCCTGGAAGCGCTGACGTGTGGCCCTCAGCCTCCAGAATAACGTCACCGCCGCCGCTGTCATAATCATGGTTTCCCGAACGGACTCGGTCATCCTCTGATTCTCCTTCTAGACTCCTCATACATTACAGTCTAACTCTTGTTCTGCGTTTGTACGGACCGGGCGGCGCTTCCTCGACGTGAGCAGTGTGAATATAAGTGCAATATGTCGATTTTTAGCCCTGTGTAGTTTGATTTCCTTTAGTAGTCTGTTTATTTCAGCAGGGCGAGTGAGTGAGTGAGTGAGGAAATGTGGGCGTGTCTTGCTGATGGACGCCAGCCAATGCATGAGTTAGAGGGCGGTCTGGCCTGTTGTCATGGGAACAGCGCAGCGTACCCGAATGTTTTAGATATTTATTAAGCTTCCGGTGGAAACGCCGTCGCCGGACAGGATCCGTACATCAGTGAGTTTGTCGACGCGTCGTCACGCCGTGCTAAACAAACCCGTCTCTTTTACCGTCTCCTGAACCAGTCCTTCATTTTGCCAGTAGCGAAGAATCATACAGTTATATGATTTCCCCAAATCCTGTGATGATTGTGCGTGTTTTGATGATTTTCCTGGCTTGATCTCGCGCTGATCTCGTCTTTCCTCCGCTCGTTCCGGGGTTCTTGTTCCCATGGGAACAGCGGGGTTTTGTAATTCCAAAGGTCAGCTCTGTTTGAAGGAAGCTCGGACTTTTCCGATGTGTTTAGAAATTGACTGTACAATTCTTCATAAAGTAATAATAAAAATATTTTTGAGCTCTTTAATACCTGAGTTTTTTATTTTTATGTTTGATGTTATTTAATAACATGGTCATTATAAGGTTATATTAGGTCTGCATGCATGATCATTTAAAGAATCAGTAATAATAACAGTTGTTGATGGACCACCATTCAAAAGATTTCTCAAAATGTCCTCATGCTCACCAAGGCTGCATTTATTTAATCAAAAATACAGTAAAAACTGTTATATTATTGCAATTTAAAGTGTTTTCTATTTGAATATATTGTCAAATGAAGCTTAATCCTGTGATCAAAGATCTTTACTCTATTCTTTAGCGTCACATGATGACATGAATAGAAAGTAAAACATGCGAGAAATCTTTGATATCATTATTAATGCCTTTACGGTCACCTTTGATCAGTTTAATGAATCCTTGCTGATTAAAAGTATTGATTTATTCTGAAGTATCTAGAAGGAGAGAGAGAAAATACAATTAACTTGTTCTTAAAACCATTTCTTTTTTATATTTCCATGCCTGTAATATTTTTAGAATTGACATAAATCTCATACAAAACTACAGAGAATTTTTTTAATTCTTTATTTACAAACTTTATTTATATTATAGTAAATGTGCAGCCGCCTCTGGAATGTAAAAGCCGTGCTGTAGACTCGTTTAGCGGAGGTGCTCATGCAGTAAAGCAGGTTCAAACCCAGCCTGATGGATCCACCTTTTTCTTCACAATCTTTTCCTCCTCTATATCAAAAATGTAATGTAAACAATCTTGAATTATTCAAGTAAAATGCACAGCATTTTAGGTCTAAAAGCTCCCTGCAGTCGCGTGGTCTGCAGAGCCTCATTCGGACATCTCGGAGTGTGTTGGGCTTAGATTGCCCTCCTGTGGACGAACAGAAACACTTGTTCACAGCTCTAGAAGTGAGCAATGTTAGTTTAAAAAGCTTGCACAAAAGCATACTTTGATAGCAAGTACACAAGTTACAATAAAGCCTTGGGAGTGTGTGTATATGTGGTTAAAGTACCAGTGCGCTTTTTGCTCTCTGAACTGCGACTTCCAGCATGCTCCGGTCGGACTGAATCTGTTTCAGCATTGCAGAATCCATTTCCAGCAGCATCCCTGATGTTCACACATTCATCATATCACACACATCTCAAGTTAAGAAGTCTGTGCTCAACTGAGCGGAGTAACTCACCGGTGATGTCAGCGCTGTGGGCGGGGTCTAACTGATGCACAACATTGAAAAGCGTCTCTCCAATGGATTCCACTTCCTCTCCGTCACTCACGTCTGTCCACTCTTCACCCTGCCTGAGCCGCACATAAACAGCAGTTCTTTCTTGCATGTTTCAAACTGTCCAGAAAAACGGCATCCTATCTGCTGAATGACATCCAATACTTGTTTCTTACTCATTTTGAAGTGCTCATTACAAAAATAGTGTCTGTTTTGCTCGAGCACATCACACTGTCTCATTAAATATGATGCATTTCATAGCAGGAAGTCTTGTATAATCAGCAGAAAAGCAGACACACAGATATTAATCTAAAGCTGAGCTTGTTTACAAATAGTTCTTGAATTTTCACATGTACAAATAATTCTGAATACATTATTTTATGCCTAATCCTGATTTCTTTTCCACACCTTTGCAGATTGTAAATTGAATTATACCATTTTGAGTACTTCATTTTGTCATTTTGACAAGTTAATTAAATATACACATATCTAATAAACAAAACATTCGTATTTTGTGATGGAAAGTTTTTATTTATATATTTGAACTCATTATTAAATTAGGTATTATGCCTTTTTTTTGCAAACCAGTGTTTTTTTTCAATATGCAGGGCTGTGTAATCTTTCTAATTCTTGCTAATATGAGTTTGTCAGACACTAATAAACAGGTTTGTGTATTATTCAGAATGAAAAAGAATCAATTAAAATGATATATTTTGTTGTCACTAAACCTTTGTGAAGCTGTGTTGGATTTTTAGTGAATGTAGGACTTGCTCTTTCTGTTGCTCCAGCTCAACATTGATTTGAATCTGAATTCTGAAACTCACTCAATGCTGCTAATAAGAAATCCAAAGCACCTACTCCTGCAAGGTTTTCCAGGCGATCTTGACTCGTTCCTCGAGGAGCGAATGATCCGACAGCAGCTGAAGCACCGCCTCCTTCTTCTGCTCCAATAACATGCCTGAATATTTGTCATGGCAACATTACAATTAAATGTATTTTTATTTTGTGTCTTTTGGCAGTGTGTCAGTAAATGTACCTGTTATTTTCTGTGTGTGTCCAGTGTTGTAGAGGTCAATGAGGTCATACAGCTGTTCACCCAGAGAGTCGGAGGACACAGACGCCGCATCATCAGAGTGAGACACGGGTTCACTAGGAATACAACACTACAGGTTATATTATGTACTGCCCACAATGTTAAAAGGGTTATTTATATAGAAACATTATGTAATTTTAAAGGGATAGTTCACCCAAAAATGAAAATTGTGTCATAATTTACTCATCCTCAAGTAGTTCCAAACCTGTATGAAAGTGTTTGTTCTGCTGAACACAAAGGAAGATATTCTGAAGAATGTGGGAAACAGAGCAGTTCTGGGGCACCATTGACTTACATAGTATTTTTTTCTTCTTCTATGGAAGTCAATAATACCCCAAAACAGCCTGATTACAAACTTTCTTCAATATATCTTCCTTTGTGTTCATTTTTGGGTGAACTATCTCTTTAAGTATCCTTCATTGTTGAGAGTGTCCCTGTGGCTCAGTGGTAGAGCATTGTGTTAGCAGCACAAAAGGTTGTGGGTTCGATTCCCAGGGAACACACATACTGACAAAATTTGTATAACCTGAATGTACTGTAAGTCACTTTGCATAAAAGCGTCTGCTAAATGCATAAATGTAAATTGTTGTCATGTGATGTCACTACATTACATGCTCAAATCTGCAAACTGTCCATTATTTTGCATTTTAATTATTATTATTTTTTTTTAAACTGTCATACCTGTTGTCAGGTGACATGAGAGCAGTCTGTGCTCTTTCCAGAGCTTTATTCAGCAGAGCTTCATCAAACAACATCTGAGACACAACAGAAGCAGGCAACTCCAACAACATACCTGCAAACATCACACAGCTACAGTTCAACTAGGATCATCACGATGAGACAGACAGAGAGAGACAGACAGACAGACAGACAGAGAGAGAGAGAGACAGACAGACAGAGAGACAGACAGACAGACAGACAGACAGACAGACAGACAGAGAGACAGACAGACAGACAGACAGACAGACAGACAGAGACAGAGAGAGAGAGAGACAGACAGACAGACAGACAGACAGACAGACAGACAGACAGACAGACAGACAGACAGACAGAGACAGACAGAGAGAGACAGACAGACAGACAGACAGACAGAGAGACAGACAGACAGAGAGAGAGAGAGACAGACAGCAGATTCTGTATCACCTGTAAGTTTAGGTGTCATCTCAGTGTATTTAGGATATAACATATCATACAGTTTCTCTCCCAGAGTCTCCAGATCTTCATCATCCTCCATCACTGCAGCATTGGCTGATGAAGATTAACTGCTTATTTAATCATACGAATAATATTATCATCTGTCTATACTCTGCCATTTATATAATCTATCTGCCCTAAATGAGGCTGAATAAGAATCATAATAATGTATTAACAGCAGACATCTCAGAGCTGGGTTGTTATGGTTAGAGAACGCATGAAAATGACGTAGAGCGCACAGAGCGCGTGACGTACACCGACTGCACCACTGACGGCTGAGCTGCTTGTCTCCCTCCGCGCTGTGCATAAAAAATATAGTCCTGATTAAAAATATATATTTAAATATTTTTTTTAAAGAAATGTCCCAAAAACTATTATAGAATACATATTTTTTTTTGTGTAATTTTATACAGTTTGAAATATAAGACAAATGTCTAAGTTACGAATTCTCACAGAGGCGTAAGAAAGTACGAAAGCTCCAGCGGAACCGGAACTCATTCCTTCCCCTCGCTCTTCCTCTGCTGAAAAGGTAACGTGGTCGTCTTGTGTTGCTTTTTAACGTTAGATTAAACGCTTTATCACGCACATTTCAGCATTGAACGGGTATATATCGGCGTCAAATATGTTATAAGCTGCTTATGGGCTATAGTATTTGGTGTAGTGACAATAAAAAGAATGAAATGTCATTATAAACGCTGCCGGTGTTTAGCGAGGCCTTCAGTGAGCGCGAGAGAGTCACGCACCGCGTCGCTAGTTCAGTCCGGACTGAGCGTTTCTCTCTATCTGAGCTTCACTTATGTTAGTAACGTTAAGTAGGTTTATGTGCTGTTTACAGCTCTAGTTTATATGAGAATCTTTTGAGTTGGTGATTTGACAGGAGGAGTGTTACATGCACAAACTATATTCGTCTATATATAAATTCGTTATTTATCTGACTATCTCTCTATATACATTTGAATAAAAATACAACATGTAACAAAAACAAATGGAGGAACATGGAGAAAAAACATTTGTTCTGTAATTAAAGTGTAGTTTCTGTATTTGATGTAAACTGTCTGTTATTGAATATGGTCTATATGTGATATTTGTGGCTTTGATTCATGCATTCAGGACGTCATCATGGCATCGCCTTACCTGCAGTGGATGGTCATCAGGAACACCTCCTGTTTCCTTATCAAGAGGAACAAGCAGACCTACAGCACCGTAAGACTGAAGACTTACTGGCTTTTGTTGAATTCACACATCAATAAGCTGCTGTTATGTATTTCCTAGTGTTGCATGCAGAAATAGAATTGATGCAGACTTGGATTAGGCCGAGTTGAGAAAACGAGAGAATTCTTTTCCAGCCATACGTGCTTGTCACCTAGTGTATCTGCTTCAGTGTTGATCTCGTGAAGGTTTTAAGTTGCTGATGTGTTCCAGTAATGGATGAATTGGAAAACTGACACTTTTGAATATGCATAAGTGTGATTTACTAGCCTGACATATGACTGTTTCCAGTTTATAATGGATGTCATGACCTGCCTATCTTCAAATCTGTGTCATTTTATTAGCTTATATCAAGGCACATGAATTTCTACTGAAATAGCCTTGGTACAAATAGTATCATGTTATCCAAACTATGCGCAATTATCCATTTAACTGCAGTGTTTCTTTTTTAACTATTGTTTGTGACCCTGTCAGAACAAATGTCCGATCCACTGGAGCATTGCTGTAGTTCTTCCTCTGTATTGCTCATTTGACTTTTTTTTTGTATGCATATTAAGTAATCATTGCTTTCTGATTTCGTCTTTCAGGAGCCAAATAACCTGAAGGCCAGGAATGCTTTCCGCTTCAACGGTCTCATTCACCGCAAGACCGTTGGCATCGAGCCGGCCGCTGATGGCAAAGGTGTGGTCGTCGTCCTGAAGAAACGTGCAGGTGAGCGCGCACTTCCAGGTTCAGGGATTCAGACTTGACACACCATCGAAGCTCAATGAATGTCAGGTTGCGTAGTAGTAGGATGCTGTAAGATTGCATATTTGTTTTGGAATCAAATGCTGTTAGTCTCAAGCCAGAGGATGATACAGCAATGTGCTTTATTTCTGAAATCAGCCATTAATGCCAGACGTCTCTGCTTTTAAACGTCTGCTGGTGTTCTGTAGAAGTTAAAAGCATGCATGTGTTTCAGGTCCGTTTAAACCTGCCACCTCCTACGAGAAAATCACAGTCAACAAGAACTCCCGTGCCACCCTCACCAGCGTGAGGAACATCATCCGCAAGAATAAATACAGGAGGGACCTGCGCATGGTGAGTTCACACAGCACAGAGCCCTCTTTTGAAACATACGTTTTACGGTTTAGTTCTTTGTAGTAGAACACCTTTTGCTTGTAGGAAATATTTCAATGTAATGTACCATGTAAGAGGTTTAATGCTCCAAAGCAAAGCATGCTGTGACATTCAAATCAACTATGGAGTTCATGCACGTGTTCAGTAGATGTCTCTCTCTCTCTTCCAGGCTGCTCTGAGACGCGTCAGCGCCATCCTGAGGAGTCAGAAGCCTGTGGTGGTGCGGAAGAAGCGCACCAGGGCTCCCAAGAGTTCATAAATAGTTCAACTTTTGATTTAATAAAGCTCTTTTGGTCAAAGTTTTTTATCGCCAGGTCTCATTTGTATCAGTCTACTCACAATGCATTGAACCTCTGGTTACTTGTGAAGCAAGAATGCATATTCAACAGGTTTTTCTCCCGTTACTTGTGGGCATTTCATGAGTGAATGAAGCAAAGCAACAATTTATCAGGTTTTGATGGGCCTAAATGGTGGCTTAAAGTTTATGCTTATGCATTTTATCTAAACAATGCTAAAAGCAGATTAATGTTTAATGGGTTATAAGGTTTTTTGCCATTACTTCAACATCTAATGTCGTTAAGGCAAGCTAAAGCATTAAACCACGTTGCGGTTTGAGCTTAATGCGCATGTCATTTTTTGCTATGTGTTGGAGAGTGACTTTCCCCTTTGCTTCTTTCCTTACATGAAGGTGTATGAATCTTGTGTAAATGTAAAATAGATGTTCATGTTTTCCAGAATTCCTGATGGTGCGCTTTGTTAAAGTCTATAAGCTAATCTGCAGAAAGCTGGATTCACAGAAATGAACACGCTGTCATTTATTCACTCATCATTCCAAACCTGTCCTTAACTTGCACAATATATTTTTATTTAATTTTAATTCACAGGAAATCTCTGCTGCAGCTCTCAAATCTCATTTGCTTGGAATATAGCAAAGTATTTATTTTGCCATTATTAATTTTGAATTATGAAGTATTTATTAATATTGAATTATGGTTAATATTTTCTGTTTAGTTTTTTTATTTAGTGTTTTTGTTTTTTGCTATTAATTGTCAGTTGTCCATCAAACTATTATTCTTCATGGTAATGTTCGGTTTCATTTGAGTTTTAGCTCAAGTTTTATTAGTTGGTTTTATGTGTGCAAATGGCTTTAATTTTAGGCCGCTTTATTTCGGCTTAACATCAATGACCTGAAGCATGCTGTGGTAGTTTTGGTGAATAGCACGACAGATGAGTTGTTTGGAGCACTATTGTTCAGTGTGTGTTGGTCGCTGGTTTGATGAGTGCAGCTGTGGAGTTCATCAGTATAATCTATGACCGCGCTCTGATTCACGAGTTCACTAATGATTGAATTGATCAGGATGAAGCAGAGGACAGTCCTCTCACTGTATCAGACTCAGCCTGCAGAAGCTCCACTGAGACATGTCGTTCTGATGTGTTCAGGATGCGTCGCTCGCCGGCTCTGCGCTGTGTGTGTGTTTGTGTGCTGCTGACTGTGTGCTGTCGAGCGTTTGAGCTGCAGGACACCATCCACGCTCTGATCGAGGAGAACATCCACCTCCACGACCAGCTGGAGAACCTGACGAGAGCCCTGCGAGAGCTGCGGCAGCTCCTGTTCCAGCACAGCGACGGTGCGAGACCGCTTCAGGCTTCACCTACGAGTCTTCAACTTCTGTCCTCTTCAAGTGTACGCGTTAAGCGCGCAGTCATGTCTAATCTCGCGTATTAAAGCGTTCTGTGATGTGTTTTGCTCCAGATCACAGTCATGAACACGACGAGGAACTTCAGCATCTCTGGGAGGAATGGTCACAGCACAGTGAGTTTAACCTCATTCTGTGACCCTGGACCGCGAAACCAGGGTCACATTTGTGTTATAAATATTACTTTAAAAACATTTAAATAATACAGAAAGTGCATGCTTTTATTGTGGCCCTCTTTATATCCCCGTGCTCTATATCGACTCGTTGTGTAATGATGGAAACAGGACACTGCTCATCAATAATGGCACGTGTATTTCCTGTGACCATATAAGGGCAGGAATCATTGATTGACAGATCACAGAGGATTGAGGATTACACGCTTTAATGCTGAAGAGATGCACTTTCTAAAATACATAAAAGCAGATATATGGTTACAGAGGCATACGGTAGTTAAAAAGTTTGAGGGCACTAAGGTATGTTTTATTTTTAATAGGATACTTTTATCAAGCAAGGACAGGAAATTGATGTGAAAGTGACAGAAAAGACATTTAAATTACAAGAGATTTCTATTTCAAATATAAACTGTTTTTTGAACTTTATATTTATCTGTTAATCCTGAAAAATCTTGTTTGCACAGTTTCTTTAGGATCATGTGACACTAGACAGGAGTAATGATGCTGAAAATGCAGCTTTGATCTCAGGAATAATTTACATTTTAAAATATATTCAAATAGAAAACTTTTAAAAATTGTATTTCACAATATTTTTACTGTATTTCTGATTAAATAAGTGCGACCTTGGTAAGAGACTTCTTTTAAAAGCATTAACTACAGATTTTTTTAGATTAAGGTGCTGCTGTTTCAGCTGTAGTAGATAATTGTTTTTAGCAATTGTAATTAATTAAGTTGTGTAATATTTTATGACAATATTCCGTAATAAATACCTGTTTTAGATGCAGGTGTAATAGAGAAGACTGAGGACGTTTCAGAGCGGCAGTGTGAGAGATCTAATGAAACATCACACAGTTCTCTTGATAATAGGTTTCCTAAACATTAAATAATAAGAGTAGATGTTAGTATGCTTCTATTGTCACATAATAACTCAGATGTTATATGTGATGAGGCCATTTAACCCAAATTTGTGTATCTCATAACCCTGTCATCGGTAATGTCTTACTGTAATATTATTTATATACCATTATTGCATTATTAATATTTAAAATATATTTTAGTTCCAATTTTAATTTGTGTTTGATTTTTGTTGTCATTTTGATTAGGTTTTTAGTTCTTAAACTTATTTCAGTTAGTTTCCAAGGTAATAAAATATGTATCTCTAATTCAATTATCCCCCAAAAAAGTGTTTAGTTTTACTTAACAAAACGGTCAATTGCGCAGTAATGATTGAAACGTGTGTTGTAGGCATCACACCTGAGAATCACCTGCTGTTGGAACACGCGCTCTGTGGACACGACCTCCATGGCTCCGCCCACTCCACTTCAAGACACGCCCCCTTTGTATTTATCACTTTTGTAGTTCTTGCACACATTCTTCTATGAAGCGCATATGCAGAACTACAGCTTGAGCGAGTCTTTTCAACTATTTGACATCATTCAGAGCAGGTACATCTAAATTCAGTTCGATCAACACTGATTGTGAAGTTTGTTAGTGAAAAAAGAGAAGGAAATACAGACTACAGAGTAGTTTATCAGGTGATAGTTTGAGGCGTGTGTGCGTGCGTGCGTGTGTGTGTGTGTACCTAGAACATTTTACATTCTTGCCAAATAATGTACTTCAAATAATAAAAATAACTAACTTGAAAATGTAATGTACTTATATTTTTACAGCCTTATTTTAGAGTGTACTGTATTTGTAAGCACTTAAAATGTGCGTGTAAAGCAGTTAAACCCGTCATCAGGTTAAATACTATTAATCTTTGTAGGTTTTTTAATGCAACTCATTTTTAATTCAAATCGCTGCAGTTGCAAAACATTGGGTTGAAGAACTTGTCAGTGCCAGACTGTCTCTATATTAATTGTATTAAACTCCACGAGCAATCACTGTAAATCAAGTCTACTGTAAAATACTAAATAAATGTATTTAAATAACCGGTTTGGCAAAGTTGCATGTTTTTAATAAACAGACAAATAAATAGCTACTTGTGGTATGACATATTTCCTTGGCTGGGACTTTCATGCTTACCATTATGGAAAATAAAGATCTTGATTTTTAAAACAAGCCAAAGATCTTGATTTGTCTTGTATTACTATTTGAGTTGTCCAAATTATTTTTGCATCGCTGATGTGAATGTGCAAGTCTTCTGATTTATGAGCTGCTAAATGTATGCTACAAGAATAAGTGCTGTAAGAGGTATTTTTTTGCACTACACAGTGCATTTACAATTACAATACATTAAAACAATACAAGATATACCAATTTGCAATATAAAGTACCAATAAAAATAACAGGAAGTAGATCATAATGGACGGAAGCCTCGTGCATTCAATTTATGGCTGCACCTATTCTTACGTTTAAAATAAATAGTCCGATGTGTCCACTGATTTATAATAGACCATATTTTATATTATCATCATATAGATCAGTAATTATATCTGTATAGACTTTAATCAATATCACTGTATTTAATTTTTGACGTGAATGAAAATGAGGCTGTGAGGGACTTCAATGAATTTGACTGCTGTTTAACCACATAACGATTGTTCGCATGACGAAACGTCTTTCGAGTTAATAAACTTTCAGTAGACAAAAACTCCATCAAAACTCATTTGAAAAGTAATCCATTGCAAGTTGTGGAAATTACGTGATCTAGGACCTTTATACACCGTGTTCTTCGAAAGGCTAATATCTATCCCTATAGTTTTCATACAGATTCAAAATGGCGTCAAACCTGACTAAAGTCTTAATCAACAGCACCAAATGCAGACTTTGGTGTAAGAACATCTTTATTGGGTATGTAAGCATTAATTCCATTTCAGAATCCACATATTTAACCAAGTACGGAAAACTGACGCGAAGAACAACACTGAGCAAAACGGAGGACGTGTTCAGAGAAGAAACTGATTACGATGAAGGTGACAGAGGTGAGATTACTGAGCCTTGAAGATTCACAAACCGAAATGGCAGAGCATTGAGGTAATCAGATTTCCAACCTTCTTACACTGAACGTTCACATGTTTAAAATTCATTAGAAATAATATAGAACACGGTCCTGGTACAGTACGACTTTAGATTATTATTATTATTAATATTAGACAAAAATAATCAGGATAGAAAAATAAAAACAGATTGAAAAAAGCAATATATTGTTCTCTGGAACCCCAAATTTACACATAAAATAAATCTATCAACCGTAAGAGCAGTCGGCAAACGCATAAAGTTACCTGGAGAGAAACTCTGTCACAACAGAGAATTTGGTTAAAAGCGCGTTCGTAACATTTAAATAACATTAAATTAGCAAAAGGGACTCACTGTATACATCAAAGCTGCAGAATTATACACACGGTCATGAAGAATAAAGAAACAGAAAGCTTCGAACAGAACATCACTGTCGTTGTAGAGAACGCAATGTTTTATCGAGATTATGATCAATATTTGCACTTTCTGATGGATAATTCCAGATACAGAAATGTTTCCCTTACAAAAGGCATTAGATTGTGCTGTGAGGTGAAAGAACAAAACTTCTGCACACTAGTTTATCGCGTCGTCTGCGCAGACTGAACGACGGATCTGGATTTGGCTTGTATTTCTGAGAGCACCTTTAAAGTACACACACTTCACACGAACATCAGAATAACACGGGCACTAAACAAAAGCATCGACTTCACAACAGCTTCAAATTAGCACCATTGTTACCGAGATCAAGCTTTAATGAGTGAATCTCACAAAAACCTGTCAAGAACACGACTGAGTCATAGTTTAGCCCAAAATCAAAAGAAATACATAAACTACTGTGATAGATTGTGCATGAGAGTAAAAAAAAAAAACTATGGATAATTATTTTTGAAAAAGCTAATCGAGACTTTTTCTTGTAATTCTGACCCCCCCCCCCCCCCCCCCCTTTCTGGACTTTCTCAAAATGTAGACTTTTTACTCAGAACTTATAAATAATTATTTATCGGAAAAATGCTTCAATAAGTAATGTCTTAGTCAAAGTGTTATTTTTCTCTCTCTTGTTGAACAGCATCAATAGAAAGAGAAAAAAAATACAAAAATAAAAGAAAGAAAAAAACGAAATACAAAGTACATTTTGCATAGTCAAAAGAAAGCCTTTTAGGTCCATTATTTGCATGGTGACATTTTCATGACAATTAAACACATTTTTGCCTGAAATACTCATTACTGTTATATTTACTGTAATAATCAGCCATTCAAAATGTCTGTATTTCTGTAATAATCTTCATAGCAAATAATCCAAATTATAAAAGTAACTATAAACATGTGAAAATGCATATGGGGGTGAATATGTCACAAAAATGTCACCATGCAAATTTGTGCTTTCCTTCTCTTTTTAGGTGAAATATGACCCAGATGTGTTTTCATGAGGGATTCACCCTTATAACCCCTTTCAACAAGACACCCATTTGATTGAGACACGCCCCCTTAAAGTGACAGGCTGTTTTAAAAACAAGGGTCATGTATGTTGATATGCAGAGGTGTGTCTGTACGTTTGATAGAAACATGCACCTTCATTTGTTTACTGATCCGTCACACACACGCACGCGCACACACACGCACACGCACGCACACGCACACACACACGCACGCACACACACACACACCCTTCCAAACCTCATTTACACACAAACACATACACACTTCCCTGTCTGATGGAGTGTTAAAATGCCTCGTTTGAATGACAACACCCCTGAAAAACCTTCCTTAATGAGACACACACTTGATATATAATCAATAATCAATTATTTTTCTTCGTTTTCCTATTGCACTTTAGCATTTTTTACATGTGACAAAATTACCATATAAAAATCAGATAAACAATAAGTGTATATGTACATATAATACCTCCCAATGATCTTAATTAATCTCTTCAATAAACTGCTGATTCTTATTATAAAAGCACAAGTATTATAATAACTTATTATTATTATTAATTTGAGAGAGCAAGCACCAAAGAAATAGGCCGAAACAGACAGAGAAGAAGAGAGAAAGACAGAGACAGGGGGCTTGGCAGTTTCTCCGGCCCGGATGTCCTGAGTGTTCGTCCCTGCGAGATGATTGGCTTGTTTTCTAGAGGAGTCAAATCTGATTGGACATCCATGGCTGGTAGGGGCAGGGTTTCCTTTAGACTGTAGGAGTCTCTAGTGCTAAATCCCCCAAAGCCCCGCCCACACCACCTCTTTCTGTTTCTGCAGTCCAATCAGTGGCTGAATGTCGACGTGGGCGGGGCCTGTGTGTTTGACAAGCACACACACGCACACTCTCACACACACTACAGGAAGCACACAGGTCCGACTTCTAGGTGAAAGCGCGATGAGGCCATTGTCTTTGGTAAGTTGCCTATGCGTACGACAGGAAGTAAGGCAGGGTCCGACACCCGGAACAGGAAGTCAGCGTGTTGCCAGCGACCGTTCAGTTGCTATAAAATACAAAACACACAATCGGTGACGACATGCATACAAAAGTGTCCATAGGTAATACATTTGCGACTAAATTCACGTGTTATTGTTAACTACAATTAAAACGATTAAAAACGGTTCTTGTTAATGGAAATAAACCTGAAATAAAATAACATAATATTAGATGAAAAATTTTTTTTGGCAACAAACAGAAATGAATGCGTAGGCTGAAGTATTAAAATGACTAAATCTAAAACGGAAATAATAATAAATCAAAGCTAAACAGAGATATTTAAAAATAAATTTAAATTAATAAATATAACAACTATATAAAACTAATGACTAATATAAAACACATTTTATTTATATGTATTTAAATTAAATAGCACATATTTAAATATTTCATTTATAAATATTTGAATAATTGCTGGATGCAAATCAAACGATCAGATTATTCATAACAACCCTGATTATTATGATTTCTTATTCTTTCTTTTATTTTGGTAATTTTTACAACTGGTGCTTTTCATTCCTACTTATATGTACAAGTCTGTATTTATTCTTTAGTTATGCTTTTTTGTGCTAAAACAAATAACCATGACTATCATATTCCTCCATTTTACATCTAGTTACAGCTAGGTAACTAGTTATGATATAGCTGGGGACTACTTTCAGGCGCTGCGTAATATCATTGCGCCTGCTGCACTCATGGTACGGCAGCAAAGTTTCTTGATTATTACGCCGGAATGAGAATATAGTTCCTAGCCATATGGACCTAGAAAATCACAACTCTTCATTTTCCGTCGGTCTTAGTACACGATGTAACTACAGAAGAGTCAAGTTTTAAATAAAGTTTTCTTTGGTCATTTTTGAGCGAGATGCTAACGGTCTAATCAGATTCAATGATCTATGCTAAGCTACGCTAAAAGTGCTCCCGGAGATCGGCTGAATGGATTCAAAAATGGTAAAATTCAACGGTTTAACTTTTGGGGAGTTGGAAAAAGAGCCTATTTTCAAAAAAAGTGGAGTGTTCCTTTAACATGCACCTTGACAGAAACAGTTATGTTTTTAATTTTCTTTGCACATAATGCAAAGATCGCTGTGGCTATTTTTAAGTGAAGGTTGCTAAGGTGTTTTGGATGGTTGCTAGCTTTTTGAAGGGAACGCTTACCCAGCAGGTGTCTGCTAACACATCCGGCTCCAGCGTCTCTCCGGTCCATGCCTGGAACCAAACTGCATTCTGGGACGGAGGCTCAGAGGGGGCGTGGCTCCAGATTGTCACGTTCAAGCAGTGGATAGTGATTCGTTGCTCCGCTCCGGCGCTCAGCAGATGCAGGAAGTTCATCTGGACACGTCTGACACTGAACTCCAGCTGCAACCAGCCAATGAAACACAGTATGATTATGAACTTCTTTTGTAAACACATCCTCGCAAGATACAAGGACATGCATTTATCAAATAAAAAAATAATGATGTAACATCTGAATGCTGCAGACCTTGGCTGTGGTGATGGGCCTGAGGCAGGTGCGTCCGCCACCGGTGAAATTGCACGTCACTTCTATAGAATCTGAGGAGCAGCCCAGGTTTGGGTCGATCCAATAAGTGCCTGAACATAACAGAACACAAATATATTAGCAAAACATAACATGCAATTTGAAAGACTGAAATATGAAAATGATCCACATCTACAGATGCGATAAGTGGTATTTATCTCTACAATGAAACTCTTTTCAGGCCCGACGCACACGCACCATCGTAGAGCGTGTCCCGGCAGTCGTGCAGGTCCTTGCAGAGTCGAGCGGGGTGATCTTGTGTGCCCAGCGGGTTCTTCAGGCTGTGGACCAGAGAGCTCAGGTAATGGAGAGTCCGCAGGATCTCTGGAGCCTGATCCAACATGGGCATCTCCATCAGACCCCGACCCTGAGAGAGAGAGCCTTTAAAACACAGCTAACAACACAACTTTGCTTTAACGTTCTGCCAATGTTCCTTCAAAGATACGAACAATACACATTCTTCTAATAATGTTCAGATATTCTAGTCTTTACTGGTGTTCTCAAAACATTAGCACAAAAATAGTATTTGTACATTTTTCTAGGGCTGTCAATCGGTGAAATTATTTAGTCGCGATTAATCGCATAATTGGCACGAGTTAACTCACGATTAATCGCCATTAATCACATATTTTTATTTGTTCTAAATGTACCTTAAATTAATACTTTTCAAGTTTTTAATACTCTAATCAAAATGGGCAAATTTGGGACAAATTTGTATGCTTTATGCAAATGTATGTTTATTATTATTGAAACCATAGTCAACAGAGCATGAAGACTAGACATTTTTCAAAGGTCATAGATGTTTTTCAAAGAACTTGTTCATGTCTATTAGACTCATGAAAAAATAAATTCCAGGTTACTTCTCTTTCTTTGCACTGAGAAGTTTACACAAACCTGTTTACATTATTTGCTGGGCAGGGCAGCTCTTCTTCTGAACATGAAAAATTTACATAGCCTATATTATTTATTATTAAAATTTTTCCCTCTCTGTGCCCACATACTGCATTTTGATTTGATGCACCTAAATTCTCAATAAAACTGTTTTCATTGGTATATTTTTCTGTTTCTGTTGTCAGACAACGGATTTAATATGAAATAGTGACTGAAACGCAACCCATTGACTAAATAACCAGCTCTCCCTTCCGAGATGTTAATCTGCACAAAAATACTGATAATCGAGCCGTCGTCTGATGAAATCAAAGATAAAGACAATATCTGTGCTGTGACTTCGGCTATACTTGCATGTAAAATTAGAGAAGCAACATAATATCTGTGTTTAACTGAACGTGCTGCTCGTCTCCGCCGCTCGCTGAACAGAGTAGACGCAGAGAGAGAGAGAGAGAGAGAGAGAGAGAGAGAGAGAGAGAGAGAGAGAGAGAGAGAGAGAGAGAGAGAGAGAGAGAGAGAGAGAGAGAGAGAGAGAGAGAGAGAGAGAGAGAGAGAGAGAGCTGGGACAGCAAGACCTCGCGCACCAGTACCAGCGATTCTCAGAAACTAAATAAGGTTTAGTCTCTTTTTTGAAGGGAAAAAAGTCGCTAAAGGGGTCTGCAATGTTGCTAAGTTGTGGCTAGGCCACGGGTCAAACAGAATATACGTGCTGCATTAATCGCGCATTAATAAAATTAGTGCTGTTAAAATGAATTTGCGTTAACGCGTAACTTTGACAGCACTACATTTTTCATTAGAATGTTTTACTTCTGAAATATTTCAGTTGGATGTTCATCTAATATATTTTTTTACATGTAAGTACTTGTTTCAGAATGTTCAGAGAACATTCAAAAGTAACATTCACATCATGTTTGACATTTTTTTTAAATGGAATGTCCCTTTAGTGTTTGCATAACTCATAAATGAAACGTTTTTAAAACATTTAAAAAACGGATGTTCAGAGAACATTCAGAAATAACATTTCATGACTTAATAGAAACATAAGCAAAACGTTCTTAGAACATATTTTTGTTAGGTGACTAAATGGCCAATAAAACAAACAAAAAAAATCATAGTGAATTATTTTAAATGTGTGTATGTGTCTGAATGATCTCACCTCTATTTTCTGTGTATGTGTCTCCATAAAAACTGGCTGCGCCAATCCAAAACCAAAATCTTGTTTCTACAACATACAGGCACATGAGCAAACTTAATAACACAGACACAGAATATAACACTGAATGTGTGAATAAATGAAAGAAAAAAGTGAATCAATAAAACAATAAATATATCATTTAAAATAATTAAATAAGGTTATTGAAATTTCTTACCATAGCCAGTGGGATTCCTAGTGGACCCTGTAGAGAACCGAATAATAAAACAATTAATCACAACCATAATACTGATATTATTTAAACATAGTAGAGATGTGTGTGTATGGGGTTTAGTTACTTCAGTTTGGGGACTAAATTGTCCCTACAACCGAGTAGAATCTGACAAAATGTCTTGTTGGGGACATTCAGGACAATTTAAAAATATGGTTTATTAGCATTTTAAAAATGGAACCGTTTCTGGGTTAGACTGCTGTCATTACGCTTAGACACAAATCGGTGGCTAAAGTAAATGTGTGTGTTTCTGAGAGTCTATTAAAAGAAAGAAGTGTGTGTTTTACCGGAGGTCCAGGAGGTCCACGTGGTCCAGGAGCACCCTGGAAAACACAAATAAACAAGTTACAAACCGACAAGCAGCCTTAAAATAAACAAGCAGTAGATGATGAGAAATGCTGTGTGTGTCATAGTAAAGACTCACTCGAGGTCCCTGAAAACCCTGTGGGGAAAAAAGAACGTGTTTATGAGAAACCTGTAAGATATGCTGCGTTATCAAGATCTGAAGAGAAAGAATAAATCCACGCCTCACCATCTCTCCTTTGCTGCCAGTGTCTCCTCTCGAGCCCTACAGAGAGACGGCAGTGTGAGAGCAGGGGTCAGCTGAGGGCCAGACAGCAGATATCAACACACTCACTGCTCACTATAGTGTGTAAAGGGACGTATACTCACTGGACTACCGATAGGGCCGATCACACCGACAGGTCCAGCCAAACCCACTCTACCCTGAAAATAATACAACACAAACACGATCAAACCTGACATGTGATCTATTGAGTCAGTTCAATTGATAGACTCGTTATTTGTAGACATTTATCTAGATATTTTAGATTTATTTATAGACAGATAGATAGATAGATAGATAGATAGATGTGTATGTGCTCACCATGCTGCCCTGCGGCCCTTTAGGCCCCTGAATGCCCTTCTGTCCAAAGGCTCCGGGAGGCCCCTGAATAAACAAGCCAAACATCAAGCCCACATAAACAAACACACAGCTGTGCCTAACCCAACATTAATGCTGCTGTGTGTGTGTGTGTGTGTGTGTGTGTGTGTGTGTGTGTGTGTGTGTGTGTGTGTGTGTGTGTGTGTGTGTGTGTGTGTGTGTGTGTTATGAGCAGCACTAGAGGATTCATGGAGTGGACTCTATTAAACATGTGTCTATTTATCACTGTCAGGACCACCGCTACCACTGGTGGTCACCATTTTTCCATAACTCCAGTTCATTAAGTTAATCCAGAGGCATGAATGAGTCTGAATGAATTAGGATGTGGCAACCACAAGCACTTGTCCTGTTTATTGAGCTCTCGGCTGTGGCTTTCAGAGAAAATCCTGCACCTCAGTTTGAGCGTGAATTATGACGCTCTTTGAGCGTGTGGATAAAACAAGCTTTCCAAAGGAAGGACCTCTTTCAGAACAGAACAATATCATCTCTGTTTGTTTCTCTTGGGCAGATCACATTTCTGTTTTTCACCATGAATATTGGTTTAAATGGGATACCTGTCAATGGGTGATAAAACTCACCTCCGGTCCAAACATTCCCAGCATCCCTGGAAAGCCGGGTTCCCCGATGTCACCCTAAATCAAAGATTATTATGAATATTTTGTTCCAAGATGAACTCTGGGTTTTTTGTAAGCAGGATACAGTCTGTTGGGGAGTTCACAGTGAAGAATAACAGTATTTATGGCACGTTTCGGTGTATTTTTGTCTGGGTGTAGTACTCACAGGTTGGCCCTTAGGACCCCGGTCTCCCTGAGATCCAGGAAGACCCATTCCTCCCTTAAAACCTCTCTTTCCTGAAGGGCCAGGATGACCAGGAAAACCCCTCTCACCCTATTCATACATAAACATAAATACATACATCAAAATGATCCAGTTGAGAGAAATAATAATATATGTAATACAATCATTTTTCTTCTAGTATCTTAATAAATAAATAAATATTTTCCTTTATAATTTAATGATAAATAAATATAATTGTGGTCAAATGTTGTGAGTTTTGCACCCATGCTTTGTATTATTTATTTATTTGCAGTTTGTCTAAGGATGTTAATGATAAATCAATCAATCAATATGTGATAACGGTGTTAAACTTTTATTCTTTCATTAAATTCGATTTGTATTTTTCCTAGGATGTGAATAAACAAAAAAACAAACAAATAAATGAGTGATAATCGTGGTAAAATGTTATTCTCTGACCTTTGGACCAAATGATCCCTGTGGGCCTGGTAAACCGATAACGCCAACTTTACCAGGTGCTCCGGGTTTACCAGGCAAACCGAACTCGCCATCATCTCCCTGATCGCCCTAAAAGAAAGAGAAAGATGTAAGTAATAGACCTGAAACGACAGATCAGGATCCGATCATCAATTCTTACTGGTATTCCTCTGCTTCCATCTTTTCCTGGGGTCCCATCCGTGCCAGGAACGCCCTCCTGTCCTTCTCGACCCACTGTGCCTCTCGGGCCGGGCGACCCAACAACACCCTGATGAGAGAAAACTGGGCATTTAGTAACTTATTAGGGAAGAAAACCTTTTTAGTGCTCATTTTAATGAAACTAAATTATTAATGATGTGAAGAAATGTATTTTTGTTTTACAGTAATGACATTTGAGGGGGGGGGGGTGCTTTATTTTCATGCAGTATTGTTATTTACATTTATGTCTTTACATTTTGCAGATGCTTTTATCCAAAGTAACTTACTGCTCTTTGTCATTTTAACTGTGTCTGCTTGCTGCTTGGGAACTAAACCCATGACTTAGGCAGTGATCATTTCTCTAAATTTGATTTGAAATTAGACCTGTATTTCTTTGTGAGATTCACCCCAATAAAACAAAAGAGCTGTGTCTTCTTACCGGTGAGCCTCTGCTGCCACGCTCTCCCTGCTGAGCCCGTTTACCCTTCTGACCCTTTGAGACAGAGAGAAAGTGATAGAGAAGAGAAAAACAAGCAAAGGCACAGAAGTAATCGTATACAGCATGAACGTACACACACACATCGAACCCCTATTGCTGAAGTATGTGACAGGACTCTGATTTCTACCACATGTTGTTTATGGCTGCCATTCCAAAACATAAGTCATGAAATCTGAAATCCAGCAAAAGATCATAGCAATCATAGCGTTACCTGTTCTCCTTTGGATCCTTTAGGGCCTTGTATTCCACGTGGACCAGGATCACCCTAAAAACGCATTAAAAAATAAACAAAAATGTGTTCTTGTGCATGTTGGAGTGCAGGCATGTCTGTAATTATGATCTGATATCATATTATACGCACAGGTAATCCAGGAGCACCAGGTTTGCCTCGAAAACCATCAACACCCTGCTGACCCTGCACATACAAAACAGGGTTATTATAGTTAACTAAAAATATTACAATATTATTCATATATACTATATATTATTATTAACTTATTTGAGTGAGTGAGTGTGTGTGTGTGTGTGTGTGTGTGTGTGTGTGTGTGTGTGTGTGTGTGTGTGTGTGTGTGTGTGTGTGTGTGTGTGTGTGTGTGTGTGTGTGTGTGTGTGTGTGTGTGTGTGTGTGTGTGTGTGTGTGTGTGTGTGTGTGTGTGTGTGTGTGTGTGTGTGTGTGTGTGTGTGTGTGTGTGTGTGCGTGCATGTGTGTGTGCTGTGTGTGTGTGTGTGTGTGTGTGTGTGTGTGTGTGTGTGTGTGTGTGTGTGTGTGTGTGTGTGTGTGTGTGTGTGTGTGTGTGTGTGTGCGTGTGTGTGTGTGTGTGTGCGTGTGTGTGTGTATGTGAGTGGTGTGTGATCATGCAAATCTCACCATTCCATCTGTATAAACTCCTAAAGTATGAGCAATATTTATAATAATAGTGATGCTTTCCATTCCATTGCTAATAATATTGTATATAGTCTCTAATCCAAAGTTCTATAATTTATCTATTAAAACACATACATCTCCACTCAAACCATATTTCTGCTGGAGGATATTTTAGTCTAATAGTCCTAAATCAAAACCGTCTTACATTGGTTTTCACCATCATGTGATCTATAACATATTTTATGTTTAGCCAATTACCATATAAAGCAGGCTCTAAACGTCTCAGTTGGCAGTTGTTAATCTGTTATAGGAAACGTTCACATGTTGGTGTGTGCTGACAGCGTGCAAACAAATGAGCTAATGTGCTTCATATGCAGTTAGACAATAGTAGGCTCTCTTATCTCACCGTGTATCCTGGATCTCCCGGTTCACCCCGGTCTCCTCGCTTTCCAACTGAACCCTGAAAATACACAAACACATGCATGAAGCTGCGAATATCACTAATGAAATTAGAGAGACTCGAACATGATAATAAGAGAGACTCACTCGGAGTCCTGGAGGACCAGTAGGACCCTCCACCTTCCCATCATCCCCCTGTTCACCCTAAAACATTACAGAATGCAATATATCAGATGATTATAGAAAATGATTCAAAGCAGTTCATATTAGTGTGCCTAATGATATCTGTTAATATATAATATGATATTATGATGATTCTTCATTATAATATTAATTTTACATGGTATTTTAAGGCACTTTGAGGTTATATCCCTGTATTTTAAAGCTAAGATTTGTGTATTCAGATCCACTTCTAGCATAGACATTAAGAAGTCATATGAAATGTTATAAACAAAATGAGTCATAAATACACTTGACCTTTTCACCCTTTGGTCCCGGGGGTCCTATTGGACCTTTGGGTCCCTTGTGACCCTGTAGAGAAAGAAAGAGCTTTTAAGCACTAGCGGACTTGAGTTGATAAATCAGCGCACTGATGTGAGAATGAACTGTTAATGTGCTAATATGATCATGTGATGGTGTTTGCGCTCACCTCATATCCTGATATGCCCGGATCCCCCTGCATCCCCATACGCCCGGGAGCGCCCTGAGACAGAGCAAGAAAGTCAAAGTCAAATGTATTGTAATGTGTAGCAAGTTTCATGGAAACAACAGTGACAAAGATGTGAAAGATGAGAGAGAAGGTGAGGCAGACGTGTTTCTTGTGCAGGTAAAGAGCACTAAGAACTGATGTATCTGTTTACCACATGTCCGATGGTTCCTCGAGAGCCCTTTGGTCCGGTGGTTCCGATTGGTCCGATCTTTCCCATGGCTCCAGTCTCTCCCAGGTGGCCGATGTTACCTTTGGCACCCTGCAGGCAATGTGAAAGTACAGTCAATACTGTGCTTAATAGATTAAAGATAATGAAATAACTTCAACCAAACTAAATCTTATCTTGAACCGTCTTACCTTAAACCCTGGCTTCCCTCTCTCACCGTTTTTACCAGGTTTTCCTTCAGGACCCTGAAACACGCATGCAAAAATGAGGGAAAGCAACGAAAACAACCCCCACCATCATTTAGCAAAAAAAAACATATATATCTATTATTATTAAAATAACTACAATTATTAATAAAAGTTGATGTTACCTGAAATAAAGCACATGTATAATATAATATAATATATAATTAAACTTAGAAAACTGGAATGTAAAATCTCTGAAGTCTCGGAAACTAACTAAAACAGAGTAAGTTGAGGATACTTGAATTATTAAAACAAAATTATTACTAAATACAAAATTATAGAAAAATTACTAAAGCTTAAGATAACATCAAAAAAAAAAAAATGAATATAAATATTAAATAAACAGGCTAAAATTGACGAATTATAATTATAAATTATAAAATTAAAATGTAAATAATATATAAAAGCAAATTCAAAATGCTATTTTAATCAATGCTATTATAAATAATACTAAAATAACCGTTTTTTCCCCCCATTTTTTATCTGTAGGTCATTTTTAGGCATAATTGGTTTGTCTCATGTTTTGAGTTTTTCTACAAAACGCCATTGTTTTTTTGTGATAGTTAACATCTGTAATATGCCAAAAAAAAATCATAATCCAAAGTGCATGAACTGTACTGTTACAAAGGTTACTACCAGATTTTAAAAATAAATATATTATTCCTAAATATTAAATCTTTATGCATATGTACATTTTAAGATTGCCTAATCTTTTAGTTTTTCTGGGTAATGCCTTTATTATGGGACAACTCCAATCTCCCCCTAATTAGTTCTGTTGTGTTATTTACTAGCTGAAAACCCGGCATGCAGTATGTTTTGAAGTATAAAGTATGAGTGTGATATTGTTAGTTGATATCTGCATCACTCACTCGGACACCAGTGAGCCCAGGGTCGCCCGGTGGCCCTTCTTTGCCCTTGATTCCCGGGTCACCTCTGACACCCTGCTCGCCCTCTCCGCCCATGTCGCCCTTTTCACCCTGGAGAACAACACATTTTTGTTCTACAGTTTGTGTGGTTTAAATAATGTATTTTTGAATACTTGTGAACATTTTATTACCTTGGCACCATCAGGGCCAGCCGGACCAGCCTCTCCTTCTAAACCCGGTTCTCCCTGTAGCAAAAAAACTAAATGTTGTTTTTGTGCATTCATATACATCCAATCCACGTTTCACAGACGTATTGAACACACACCCTTGTTCCGATTAGTCCTGCTGCCCCAGCGTTCCCCGCCAGCCCGAGTGACCCCTGCAAAAACAATGAAAAGACAAAATAAGAGTCCAAACACAGGCGGTTTTACTCTTTCTAGCAAGTTCACATTCTTTTATTACACAAGTCCATTCAGCCAAACAGCAATTATGACCAATGACGTGTGACAGCACATCTGCGTTTGCCAAGCTCAGGCTGACATTATCTAACTTTAACAATACAAATATAGTCATATGGTTCCTCTTCAGACTGCGATTGGCGACACAAGCGCTGTGCTACTCATTACAGAAGTTCACTGGGGCCTTGAACTGCCAACGAAAGGCAGATTTAGCAACAGTTATTTAGCGCAGCATAATAGCACCTCAAGCAAGAGAATTATGGGAAATGGTTAACACTAATTTCAGGCTCTTTTCATGAATAGGGTACAAAATAGGGCCTAGAGCTCATAAAAAGTAGCCTTTTTCCCAACAAATGGACAGGAAAAGAAGGAAATTGTTGATTAGCGATCTCCAGAAGTCAAACTAAATGTTACATGGGCTGTTATTTCAATTTATTTTATAGTGTTGTATGGACCTTTTTTAACACTGCTGCTAACATTCAGGACGTTTGAATGCAGTTATTTTCTATTTGGTTCAATACACATAAAATAGACAATTAACAAAATAAAAAAACAACAAGGTTGGCCAAATAAGCATGTATAAATAATATACACACTACTATTTGAAAATTTGAATAATAATTACATTTATTTTTGAAAGAAGTCTCTTCTGCTCATCAAGGCTTTTGATCAAAACACAGTAAAAACCGTAATACTGTGAAATATTATTATAATAATTTTTTCAGAGTGTTTTCTATGTGAATATATTGTCAAATGTAATTTATTCCTGTGATGCGCAGCTGAATTTTCAGCATCATTACTCCTAGTCTTCAGTGTCACATGATCCTTCAGAAATTATTATAATATGCTGATTTGCTGCTCAACAAACAGTTATTAATATTATCAATGTTGAAAACAGTTTTGACTGCTTCATATTTTTGTGAAAACCCTGATATGCTACAATTCAAAAGTTTGGGAAATGAATACTTTTACTCCGAAAGGATGCATTAAACTGATTTAGAGTGAGAAGAATGACATTTATAATGTTATAAAATATTTATTTTTTATATAAATCCTGTTCTTTTGGAGATTAGATTTATGCCTCTTATGCTTTTAAAGTAACAAGACTCCAAAGTGCAAAGAGACTACAATTTATCCCACCTTTTCTCCAAGTTCTCCTGGAAGTCCGGGATCGCCAACTTTTCCCGCAGGGCCCTGAGAGAAAGAGAGAGCATACATTTTTCTATTTCCATGTCTTTTTTGCTGCCAAAAAGATGGATTAATGACCTAAAATTATGTTCATTAATCAATTAAAGTATGACTGATTGCGCAAACAGGATTAAACACGGCAATCATTTTAATCTCAGTCTCATTTACAATCAAAGGAACCAAAACAGACAGAAGCTGCAGAAACGGACGAGTGGAGTGTGTTACCTTTGGCCCTGGATTTCCAGGAGGCCCGAGTGTTCCTGGGGGCCCTGGAGGTCCCTTGTCCCAAAACAAACAAACATTTATCAGTAATACATACATACAAACACAACAACACAACACACACACACACACACACACACACACACACACACACACACACACACACACACACACACACACACACACACACACACACACACACACACACACACACACACACACACACACACACACACAGACACACACACAGACACACAGACACACAGACACAGACACAGACACACACACACACACACACGACACACACACACACACACACACACACACACGCACACACACACACAGCACACACACACACACACACACACACACACACACACACACACACACACACACACACACACACACACACACACACACACACACACACACACACACACACACACACACACACACACACACACACACACACACACACACACACACACACACACACACACACACACACACACACACACACACACACACACACACACACACACACTTCAACATTACACTCTCCCATTATCTGAAGCCAAATTGTCAAACTGAAGCAGATGTGTGTGTACAGTCTCACTGCCTGGCAGAACTACTGCAAATATAATTGACATTTTACAGCTACAGCTACATAATCACAAACATTTAACAAACTACAAAAGACAACTGTATGCCAATAAAGACTCATGAACTTAATTCTCATTAGAAGTCGATTATTCTACATATTTCAGGGCTGAATGAGACAAAAATACACAGCGCTCAAAACTCATCTTCTGGAGTTGCTCA
This sequence comes from Ptychobarbus kaznakovi, assembly GCA_027422405.1. NCBI lineage: Eukaryota > Metazoa > Chordata > Actinopteri > Cypriniformes > Cyprinidae > Ptychobarbus > Ptychobarbus kaznakovi. The sequence goes on along the minus strand of CM049812.1, from coordinate 1,445,368 downwards.
AGACCCAGAGGAGGCAAAGTAGATTTCCAGCTCTCAGTTTACATAAAAAGACACTAGAAAATGTGTTTCTGTGTGTAGAACAGAAATAAAGCATCACTCACCGGCTCCCCTGCGATTCCTTTGTCTCCTGGAGCCCCGGATGGCCCTTGAATGCCCTACAGAGACAAATTATAGTCAAAATATATTGTAGAATTATGCAACAAGTAAATTAATCAATGATTTGAACATTTAAAAAAGAGAATATATTACACTAAAATGTTTGTATATATTGATTTTTTTTAAAATATATATTTTGACCCCTGACATGAATTGAGCTGTATTGTATCTATGAAATGTGCTCTACAAATAACATGCATTATTATTATTACATACATAAATTACATTTTTAAGAAACACTCCTAAAAATATGCAGTATAATAGACAAAAATAGAGAAACTAACCGGAAATCCTTTTGGCCCCGCCTCCCCAGGCTCCCCGATCTTGCCCTGTACAGAGAGTGGACAGACATAGAGACTGTTACCATAGACAGCAGGTACAGTAGAAACACAATCAGAAACCGAATGTGAAACAGGGTTCTTACCGCTTGTCCTGGGAAACCCATTTTTCCAGGAGGACCCTCAAGACCCTGTGAGGACACATAAGTTAAAGTGATATTCAAACGTGCACAGCGTTTATCTCTGGTCACCAGGTGAGCTCTGGAGGACAGCGGCCTTCACCTTTTTGCCTTCAGCGCCGAGTTCTCCTGGCATACCGTCCGGACCTCTAGGACCCTAAAACAGAGGCGCAAATCAATATATAAAAGGACACACATAAACCCTGAGCTGAGACGTTTCATAGTCCAGAATGAAATACACTGAAAAAAACCTGCTGTAGAAACAATTTCTTCCAAAAAATTAGCAAGTAACATTAAATTAAACATGAAGACAGAAATAGTAAATGTTTATACAGTGCACTAAGTATCCTGCTAAGTATTACTTTTCAAAAATATTTAATATAGCAGTACGCAAAACTATAACAGTTTTGTAATACAACTTTGCATTTTGTGAACTTTGGCAGTTTGATTGAATAATGAGAATTATGAAGAACACGTGACAGCTTATGTTCATTTTGACATGTTCTTGCTTGAATGTTCATTTTGTAATATAACGTTTTATGGCAAAAATAGCTGAGCTGCTGAAATTGTTTTAATTAGTCAGTATATTTTATTTCAAGTTGTACTAGTTCCATTGTTGTTATTGTTACTTAAACGTTGCTTTTGTCAAATGAAATAAAGCTCAAATATTATAAAACAGTACTATTAGATGAAAAACTACAATTAGAAATGTTCCCTTGGCAACTAACTGAAATAAATTTAAGCTGAAATGCTAAAATAACAAACTAAAAATTATAATTAAAACTATAAAGATATAAAAATAAAAGCACTAAAAGTTAACTTTAGTATATAAATAACTAAAATAAACATGTAAAGAGTTTGCACTTGGAAATAAAAACTATTATAGAAAATACTGAATCATTATATTACTTACATGACTATTTATTAAAATATTTGAGCATAATCTAAATAATATTCATGAGCTAGGCAAAAATAGGAGCAGGAGAGCAGAAAGCACACACTTTAAATCCAGAAGTATATCCTCAAACACTAGGGGGCGCTGTACTGTAGGATCTCTAAGTGTGGGACATGTCGGGATATCTGGGGTAACTTGTGCATGTAGGTCAATGTTTAAGAGGCTCTTGAGGGTCTAAGCATGGCACAGAACTATGTTGCATCTGTCTTTGTCTGGATGCACACCAAAATCTCACATTTATGCTACACAATCCTAAACAACCGAATCATCTTCACCATCACAAACAGCGGTTTGGCTCGCCAATAACATCTGAACACAAGGACTTCATCAAGAGACCAGACACACATTCGCTCCCTCTCGAAGAATGTGTGTGCGTGCTGATAATTACACTAACTTATGGCGTGTGCGTCCGGCCAAAAACCATCAGACTGTTGAAACCGTATCATCACACAGCCTCTGCCAGCTGGCACACGCTCTCTTTGTCTGTTTCGCTCTCTCTCTCACACAGGAGGAGCTGAAGGTACTCAGTCAAATATGCTGGAATACCTCAATTGGGTTACTACTGTTATTAACAATCCGGCCATCTTATAATACATCCATAAACCACAGAAAATAAAGCGGCTCATTATTTCTCAGCACGTATTAGTTTCCGCAAACGACGTCATTCTGCAGGTCCCTCGTGTTGTTATCAAATCCGCTCTTCATTTGTATGCTTCAAATACAGAGAAACATACAGTTTGTGAATGTCTTTCTGTTGCGCTGATAGCATATGGAAGTTGACACAGAAAAGCCCTTATTGCCAAGAAATGAGGACATTAATCAGAACTTGAACGTTAAATATACAGAAAATAGGTCAGAATCATGGCCTAGTGTTCGGCGAGTCTTGAGTTCCTCCTTCAGTAAGTCTACGGGACTTTTTGTTCTTTAATAAAATAATTGGGATTTTGTTCAGATATCTAAAGTAATAGTTGCTTTAGCAATAGCAAATACCACTAAAAAGTGGCAAGAGGGTATACAAACCGAAAATTATATATAATGCATGTATAATAAATAATGCATTTTTCTACCATTGATGAATTGGTTAGTTTCACCTTTGCCAGTATGAAGTATTTTTAAAGATATGTTTTAAATAAAGTTTTAAATAAAGACAATGAGAGTCTTCAGTCATAGTCAGTATATCACATACACGCTACACTGTTTGTCCTTTCAACTTCTCAGTAATGAAGGCAGAAAACAATAAAACAGGGTTAAATCACGACCATTGAATCAATAAATCATCAGGACAACAACTTGATTCACGGACTCAGTGAGGGGCTCTAACTAAGACCAGACAGCGGCACAGAGACACTCCACTCTCCTAAGTTTGTTTCCATTGCATCCCTCTGCTCAGTCTTCTCTCCAGTAATTCATGTTGATTCTGCTGGTTAATGGAAAACATTTGCCATGTGTGTGTTTTCAAGTGTGTGTGAGCTAACACGGTGAGCGTCAGTACTACATCCTTGTTGATCCTTGAACGTCATTCCAATCAACCAATCAGAATTGAGGGATAACTTGTCAGGAAATATCTGTTTAAGGCTTATGATCAAGGTTAAGTGCTTCTACACCCTTGTTAATCAGCTATCATTTCAGACTGATTTTAATAAATTATGGGTAGGGTTAGGTTTAGGTTAGGTCTATATTTTTGGACAGTAATGTTGATCCAGCATCAACAAAAGATGTCTGTCTGTCTGTCTATCTATCTGAGAATGAACTAGTCTACCAGTTTAAATAACTGACTACATAACTAATTCTAAATACTTATCTATCAGATGACTAACTAGCCTATCACATTAAGTAACTAATAAAGAATCTATCAATCAGATGGTCTAATTAATTTACTAAGAATCTATCGGATGAATTAACTTGCCAACCTGTTGAACTAAGAATTTATCTATCAGACAACTAACTAGCCTATCAGTTTAACTGTTTAAGAATATATGTATAACTTACCTAACCTAGTGAAGTTTAACTAAGAATCTATCTATCTATGGACGACTACAGTCTGCCAGTTTAACTTAACTACTAACTAAGAATTTATCTGTCAGATGATTTAACTTGTCAGACAATTTAACTCAGAAAATATCTATTGGATGACTAACTAGTTTAATCAACTAACTTTAAAGACTAACTTAACTAGCCTAGTTAAGTTTAACTAACAAATAATATATTTATTGGATGACTAACTAGTCTACCAGTAACTAAATTACTAAGAATCTATCTATCGGACAATTTAACTTGTCAATCAGTTTAACTAATTAGTCATTATCTATCGGACGACTAACCTTATCAGTTCAACTAACTAACAAAGAAGCAATCTATCAGATAACAACTAGTAATATAACTAGGGTTAATAAACCGTAGTTAATTTTTAAACAGCTATAAATATATTTATTGGTTGACTAACTAGTCTACTAGTTTAACTAAACTACTAAATGAGATTGTATCTATCAGATTATTTAAATTGTCAGCCAGATTAACTATGAATATATCTGTTGGTTGACTAACTAGCCTATCAGTTTACCAACTAATAAAGAATCTACTAACAGATAACTTAACTAGCCTAGTTACATTTAACTGACAGAATCTATTGGATGACTAACTAGTCTACCAGTTCAACTAGTCTAACAAGTTCTACAAGTTAAATTACTAAGAATCTATCCACTGGACAATTCAACTTGCCAACCAGTTTAACTGAAAATCTATCTATCAGATGACTAACCTATCAACTAATTAACTAAGAATCTAAATCACTAAAACTCAATTCAATTTAAAAATAATTAATTACAAAAATTAAAAATATACCTATCAGATAACTAGGCTACCAGTCTACTAATTAACAAACCGACTAACTTACCCGTTAAAGTAACTATAACAGAAATGGTTTGGTGGTTGGTAATCAGAAGGCCACTGGTTAGCCCCTTTCTGTTTTATTGTAGAGAAAAGCAAAATAACTGAGTTCCACACGCTTACCCATGATGCCCAGATGACTTACCCGTCTTCCTTTAGGTCCTCTCAAGCCGATGGGTCCACGTGATCCCGGTGCACCCTATAAAAAATAAAGAAAAAAATAGACTTATGTACACACTTATGTTTTCTGGGGGGGATTAATGTCAGGCAGACGGGCTCCTGTCTCTCTCACTGCTACTAAGAGTGTGTGTTTGTTTTGTCCGTCCAAACTACAAGCACAGAACGTTACACTGAGGTGCGCACAGCGATCTAATGACAGCAGATGATGTCTGTCTGTGTACTTACCATCCGCTTGCTTTTGACATCCAAACTATCTGCGGTTAACTTACTGGACTGCCTGGTGGTCCTGGTGGGCCGCTCTCTCCTGGGGTTCCTGGGTGCCCCTGTAAGTGATGGGAAACATGTAAAACACAAACACACACCATACAAAACATACAGTATGTACAAGTCATTGGTGTTTGGTGATGAGTTTTTGGCTCATTTACAGTCACACCAGAGGTGTTCAGCTGCTTTCTGCAGACCAGTCAAGTTCTTCCACACTGACTGAATCATCATTTCTTTTTGAACCTTTAATTATACACAGAGGCATTGTCAAAGGGTCCTGTCCAAACTGTTGCTATAAAATTAAAAGCACACAATTCCCTAGAATATCATTATATGCTTAAACATTAAGATTTGTACTCTATTAAAGTAGTCAGACCTGTTCATTAGAAGGGGGTGTCCCAATACTTTTGGCAATATAGTGTATGTGTATGAATAAAATACTGCATTACAAAGAGATATCTTCTATGGTACATCATGATTACACCATTTTTGCTTGTAACAACCATTTATAAAGTGAAGAAGTCTAGTATTCTCCCTTAATCAGCAGAAAAAGGTGAGACAAACAACACATGATTCCTGTCTGAATCGGAGTAGATTATAACTATTTGTTCAATTCTCAGCTGATTTTTACATGTATGAATGATTCTGAAGATATTATTTTATGTCTAATTTGAATAAGTGCATTAAAGCTAATACAAAGCCTATATAAGTCGAAAAAACTTATGAAAGAACTACATGATTAAACGTTTTTATTGATATTATGCACTCAGCATCATCAAATTATGTAATATTTGGCCTTTAATGGCTGTTATGACATTCATATGTCAAGAAAATAACATGGTATTGCTGTACTTTTCCATTGTATATTTTTAAGGTAATATCATGTATGTTTGTTACCCATATTGCAGCCACAAATGAAATTAATATTCTAGACATGTGCAAAAACTCCAGAACACACACACACACGAGCTGATGACTGGAAAGAAGTGTGCCAGGTACCTATGATGAACAGGTGAACTTCCTGTTTTAAACAACATGCATAATTTGAGGGAGAGAATGAGGGAGGAAGCGCATACTGAGAATTGATGTGAGGTATTTGTGTGTATGTGTGCCGTACCGTAGATCCTTTCTCTCCTGGAGGGCCGGGCAATCCCATCTCTCCACGATCACCCTTAATAAATCACAAAACAGAACATTTACACAATGGCTCAAAGTCTCTTCTGCTCACCAAGGCTGAATTATTTATTCAAAAAATACAGTAAAAACAGTAATAATGTGAAATATTATTAGAATTTAAAATGTCTGGTTTCTATTTGAATATATTTTAACATGTAATTTATTCCTGTGATGCTAAGCTGAATTTTCAGCATCATTACTCCAGTCTTCAGTGTCACATGATCTTCAGAAATCATTCTAATATGCTGATTTGATGCTTTCAGGTGTGTCTTACCTTCTCTCCAGCGAGTCCAGTCTCCCCTGCAGGACCGATGAAGCCAACAAGACCCTACAAACACAACATCATCAGTGTGAGGGTCAAAGTGTGTTCAAAAGGCCCTAACTCAGTCTGTACTCACCCTCTCACCCATGGGACCAGCCTTTCCTGTGACACCCTGCTCGCCCTGAAAGACATCAGAGAGTGTTTGAGTGACCACGCGCGTGTGTGGACGAGATTTGTGTGTGTTTATATTCTGCTCATGTTCTCACTTTGACCCCTTCAGGTCCAGCAGCCCCAGATAAACCCTTACTGCTCATCAGACCCTGGAAAAACAACACAGACAGAAAAGAGACATGAGATAAATAATGATCAGAGACTGTACATATAAACACACTTTCAGAGGGAAAAAATAAGACATTGTATTTTGTATAAAGAAAATGAAGCCTAAGAACATCATTTGATCTAAATTCTGCTGTTGTACTATATAAATTATTATTTTTTTCATTCATATAGCACACTTCATACAGTGGTAATTAAAAAGTGCTTTACAAAATAATAAAAATAGTTATACAAATACAATTAAAAAGTAAGGAGTAAAAACTGAAGACAATTATTTCAACACTTTACTTGAAGCCTTTATATATATATTGCATTATACAATTATTGTTAATGCAATAATTATGCCTCGTAATGCACCTTACAATGCATTGTTTCATCTCATAATAACAGTTATAATGCAATTATAATACATCAATACTAAAAAAAATATTTAGCTTATTTCATACAGAGATGTTAATTTAAAAAGCGTTTTACAAAAATTAAAAAGTAATAATAAATACAATAAAAAGTAATAAACTGAAGTAAAAATTGAAGAAAATAATTTCCTTAAAGCCTTTATATATAAAGCATTAATTATGCCTTGGAATACTCATTGTTAACTGTAACCAGTTATAACACATTATTATACTTATTATATTATTCATTGCTACACAGAAAATATTATATATTACATTATTTAACTGAATTTCACTATTGTTCAATTTACTTCCAGACATGTTGCTTTATAATCAGTTTTGACTTGAAATTATGCACATTGGATATGCATGAGTTAGGCCAATCAAAGTAGTCCTAATTAGCATGTCGAAGTGATTCCCAAATAAATGAAAATAATAAAAAAAATCTTAATGTTATAAACAAGCATCCTTTGCAAAACATAATTCTCTTTTTTAGTTTTGTTGAAATATGACATTCCTTCTTGAGATTCATCCACTAATTATGTCACATGTTTGATTGTCTGATTATGTTGGAGCAAGACATGAGTATGCATATTAATGCAGAAGCACAAAGAGAACATACTGAAAGTCTCCCCAAGACATCTCTAATTACTGACCGCAGAGAGAGATGAGGAAAACAGATACCTGTCTGAGGACAGAATGATGGAGAACATCCAGAAATGTTCTGAGTTTGTGCCAGAGAAGCACAGTGTTCGGTTAAACAAGAAAAAGTGGAACGACAGAAGGGAAAAGAGGAAAAACAGAGACCGAGCGGGATGTTATGTAATGCAGAGGCTGCTTTACGATACTGGGTTTATTCATTTCTTCTGTCTTTTACCAAAGAAATTCACAGCCTTGATGATTCATTGATATATTAAACATAATTAAAGCTATTCGAAATCGAAATCCCCTATTGCGCCACCTTGTGGTCCATTGGGTAAATGCACATTTAGCTGAGCTCACATAGAATATAAAACATGCCAGTGGACTCTTTCAACCACAAATCATTTAAAAATATATATTTTGCATAATATATTTTTGATAAGTTCTGAGGTCAATTCACCCAAAAATGCAATAATTTGCAAAACGGCTTTAAATTAATACACGCAATACCATCATCAATGCAACTTTAAGGCCTCTAAAAAATCTGAACCACACTTTTTCAATATACATGCACCAGAAAGAGAAAAATAAATAGCATTTTGTGTAAAGAGAATGAAGCCTGTGTGTAATAAGAACATCACATGATCTCAATGTGTTATTGAAATAAATAAATAAATCATTTCTGGGGCACATTTTATACACAGCGGTAATTCAAAGTGCTTTACAAAAAAAAAATGATTTAACAAACATATGAATAAAAAACAATAAATAAAATTTAAAAACACATTTTTCTTGAGTCTTGAGTGATTCACCTAAAAATGTATATTTCAAACAGTCTAAAATAAACAAATGCGATACCATCATCAATGCATGGTACTAAAACATCAAAATCACACATTTCCAATTTACGTTTTAAAAACTGCAAAAAAAACACTATAAACAAAAATCTCAGTAAGGCGACAAGCAACCAGCAAAAACAGGGAAGTTTTCATATACATATTCACAACTCACCTCGAGTCCTACCGGCCCCGGTGGTCCTACAGGACCCTCATCACCCTACAAATTAAAGTCAAGATTAAGTCACTGTTGTCTCACAAGTCTACTTAAAACACATTTATAATTAATAACAAACACACCTCTCGTCCAGCCGCTCCACGAGGTCCAGGTAAACCTCTGGCTCCAGGCTTACCCTATGAAGAAAACATTAGTCAACAGCACAACGCTGCACAAATGAGTCAGCAAATATTAAAAGCACTTGATTTTATAAGGTTTTCTTTATAAATAACACACCTTTGGGCCTTCGGGTCCATTAAGTCCAGGTTTTCCGATGTCACCAGGGAAACCCTGCGAAGGATTTCATCAGAATCAGATATATTTGCTGACGTCATCAACAGAACAAGCTGGTGCAATGCATTCAGACACACAAAAGCATCAGTGGTCCATGTTGATACATACCTCGAGTCCTGGTGGGCCTGGTAATCCACCGGGCCCTCTCTCTCCAGTCTTGCCCTACAAAACACACAAACACACACATGACCAGGACACACACACTATGAAATAAACTGAGCCTTCAGATCATGGGATTTTAGGTTAAACAATCAGATACTGCACTCTGGACCTACATATGCTCAGATTTGAGTCTTGATAATTGAACAACTTCTGATATTCAAAGCTTGCAGTTGTAGATTATGTAATTAAAAATAAACAAATTAGCATAAATGAACAAAAACAGAAAAATAAATACTTATGCAGAAATTGAAGTTCAGTTACAATGTTATCTGGATTTTATTTAGCTTTTTTTAAATACTTAATTATGGGTTAAAAAAATATTCCTTTAAAAATATGCCTTTTTTATCCTCATGTCATTCCTGAAAACAAATAGTTTAAAAAACTTGTATAAAATTAGATTTATTTTTGAAAAGTCATGAGTACAGTAATTCACCCAAAAAAGTATATTTGCAATGCAGTTAACGAATGCCGCTTTTATCAATGCAGATTTAAAAACAATATCAAAATAATTTCCATTACATATTTTCAGAACTGCAAACGTATTAAAAAGTTAAAAACTCTAAAACTAGATCATCATAAGACAACAAACAACCAGAAAATGTTTTTATATGCAGATTCCCACATACAACTCCCTTCCATAGAACAAAATGAGTTTAGAATAAATGTACTGGACGCTCTTTTACATGCAATTACAACGAATGGACAATTAGGCTTTCAAGCTTCAAAACTGACTTAAAAAGCACCATAAATGTGACTCTTCGTACTTTTGTGATTCTGTATGGGCTCAGAAGACTTGAAAATAGTGCACAAGTCATTTGGAAAACTGCTTTTTTTGCATTCCTCATGGGGAATAATTACACAGAAAGATCCTACCAATACAATTCTGCAGAACTTTTTGCTTTTGTGTTACACAGAAGAAAGTGAATCACACACTTCCATGGAACATGTGTAACTGCGTACAGTAAATGATGACAGAATGTTCAGTCTGAGTGAGCTATTCTTTTAAAGAAATACAAAAAAAGATAAGAAACAAACCTGTAGTCCTGGTTTTCCACGAGGTCCTGGTAATCCTAGCAAACCCTGCACACCCTGATACAAACAAATATAAAACACATTTATATCAGCACAAGCACTCGTTCAAGAGCACGAGTGCATGTGTAACAGTCTATGAATGCTCTAAGATTTGGGCAATTAGAAAGTCAGATTTCATCAAAACATTAGACATCTGGACGTCACAGCGGGGGGGAAATGCAAGGTATACCTTGTCTCCTGGAAACCCAATTTCCCCTTGTTCTCCGGGAAGCCCGACGTCACCCTGAGAGAGAAAAGTGAAAGAGAAAGAAAATGTCAGAAAAGAGGCCAGAGAAAGTGATGGTTACCTTAGGGCGAGATCTATTTTGTTTTCACTTTATAAAAGCAGCTTGAGAAGAAGCCTGATTTGAACAAACATAGTCATAAACTGCTAAAGCAATGATCCAGATGCAGGTTGAGCTCCATAGACAGCTTTTGTAGCATAATGTTGATTCGCACAGAAAATCATTGCAACTCCTACCTTAACGTTTTATAGTGGAAGGTGATACACCAAAAGTACATCCACAATATATTACAGGAGCTAACAAGGGACTATATGCTCTTGTGTTACTTTTATTTAATTTTATTTTTATTCTTTTGCACTGTCCACTGAGCGGACCTGATTTGATTTACATTTCACTTCTGATTATACCCTGTATAATTTATTATGTGACGAATAAAGAAACCTTGAACCTTGAAACCTTGAACTAAGGTATAATACTCACTTACTGAACTGTTATATGTAAAATCAATTATATAAAATATTATACACAACAATAAGCTATTGTTGCATCCACCTACTGAATAATGAAAGTGAAAAAATGCAAGTTTTACATTTCCACTTTTAATGCATCCTGACTACTGGCCCTATAGACTTCCAATGTCTGTGCATTTATGTATCAGTTTATTTGAAAATACATTTTTTTTAAATAAATGAATAGTTTATTTGCTAAAATCGCTGACCATTATAATCAATAATATACCATAATATAATCAGACTTCCAATGCATGTGCATTAAATGTATTTAATAAAAATATTTACAGATTTACTTAAAGCATTTTTCCTGTTAATAAATAAATAAAGGTTGTTTATTTATAAAAAATGCATTATTTATTAAAAAACTAAATTATTAATCAATATGATCAACATAATGCCATAAAAGTTGTCAATAGTTTAACATGTATTGCTTTAATAAATAAATAAATAATAACGTTTATTTCTTTAAAATGTATGTATTTAATTTTTTATTAATTTAAAGTGCCCTATTATGGATTTTTTTAAATGGCCTTAATGCAGTGTGTAACACAGCTCTAAGTGAATGAAAACATCCTGCAAAGTTATAAATCTGAAAGTGCACCTTGTATAAAGTTATTGTCTCTCAAAAGAAATACCGATGGTATAAAAGAAAGAAGTATACCGACCTACAGGCAGAAACTGAAATGAGCTAAACCTGTATTAAGAACTGTAAAGAGATGGACTAATGAAAGAGCAAGATTTAAAAGCTTGTTTTGCCTCACTGATTGGACTGTTTTTGAAGCTGCTGCAAATGATCTGGACGAGCCCACAGACACCGTAACATCATATATCAGTTTCTGTGAGGATATGTGCATTCCTACCAGGACTCATTTAACCTACAACAACGACAAACCATGGTCCACTGCAAAACTCAAACAGCTCCGTCAGGCAAAAGAAGATGCTTACAAGAAGGGGGATAAAGTCATGTACGAACAGGCCAAATACACACTGGAAAAGGAGATCAGAGTGGCAAAGAGGAATTATTCTGGCAAGCTAAGGAACAAATTCTCTTCCAGTGATTCTGCTTCAGTGTGGAAAGGTATGAAAGACATCACCAGTTACAAGACACCATCCCCCAGCACTCGGGAGAATCAACAACTGGCAGACGATCTGAATGAGTTCTATTGCAGGTTTGAAAAAACACCATTCACACCTCCTGCAACCCCCACACCTGCACTGCAGATAAGAGAAGATGACGTGTGCCAAGTCTTTAAAAAGAACAAGAGAAGGAAGGCACCAGGCCCAGACGGTGTGACACCAGTCTGTCTGAAATCCTGTGCTGACCAGCTGGCCCCCATCTTCACACAGATCTTCAACAGATCACTGGAACTGTGCAAAGTCCTCTCATGCTTCAAACGCTCCACCATCATTCCCATCCCAAAGAAACAGAAAATTACTGGACTTAATGACTACAGACCTGTGGCTCTGAGGTCTGTGGCCATGAAATCATTTGAAAGACTGGTTTTGGCTTATTTGAAGGACACCACTGGACCCTTACTGGACCCCCTGCAGTTTGCCTACAGAGCAAACAGGTCTGTACATCTGGACAGACCAGGGACTTATGCAAGGATCCTGTTTGTAGACTTCAGCTCTGCATCCCGGATCACCCTTCAGAATAAACTGACACAGCTCTTCATCTCCACCTCCATCTGTCAGTGGATCACCAGCTTCCTGACAGACAGGCAGCAGGTAGTGAGGCTGGGAAAATTCTCACCCAGCACCCGTACCATCAGCACTGGAGCTCCTCAGGGCTATGTTCTCTCCCCACTGCTCTTCTCTCTCTACACCAACGACTGCACATCTACAGACCCCTCTGTCAAGCTCCTGAAGTTTGCAGATGACACCACACTGATCGGTGTGATCACGCTCAAAACTGTGGAGATGATCATGGACTTCAGGAACCACCCCCCCCCCCCTGCTCTCCCCCCACTTACCATCATGAACAGCACTGTGACTGCAGTGGAGTCATTCAGGAGGGGTTTGGGAAAATGAATCGTTGAGAAAATCGTTTGGGAGTTGATAAGCAAATAGGGTAAAAATAAATGCATAAGACAATGAAAGTTTTTTTTGACCTTGCATGCATGTCAACCTGTTGTTGGGGACCCCCAAAACCAAAATATGAACCTTTCATTACCCATATTAGGGGCACTTTAAAAACTAAATTATTGACCATTGTGATCAACATTATGTCATGAAAGCTATCAATAGAGTTTAACATGTTTTGCATAAATAAATAAAGTTTTATAAAATTAATTTATTTACTTTGTTTATTAAAAAAATTATTGACCATTATAATCCACATTATGCCATAAGAGCTGTTGATAGAGTTTAACATGCATTGAACCAGGAAGCAACTCTCTCTCACAAACTAACACAGAGAAAACCTTTTAGTGTTGGAACCTTAAATATAACGCTACAGAAATTTCACATTTTCTTCTAACTGACCAAAAGAAAATCTCTTTGACCACATGATACTTAAGGCTGGAGCTTTTAAAACATGCGTAACACAGGGTGGCCAATGGGGAGAGAGCATTTCCATCACATGCTGCAGTAAAACAGGCCAATAACAGAGTATTCAGATCACCTTATCACCTTTCAGTCCGGGCTCGCCCATGTTCCCCGGGACGCCCTGGAACAAACACACACACAAACACATACGCTAAAGTGGCTGTGAGAGATGGAGATATGCGTGGGGTTTATATGTGCATGACTTACTTTCAATCCGTTTGGTCCTGGCAAACCGATTATCCCGACAGGGCCCATATCACCCTGGAGAAGAGACGGAAATGAGTGCTGTGTGTGCTTTTAAATATACAATTTAAGAAGGACCTAACTCATGAAAGAACATCTGATAAATATTCTGGGGTTTTATTGAGGAGCAGGAGTGCCTGCAGGGGACACAATACTCACCCAAGTACAAACCAAAAGAAAAAATACTATCAACTTCTCAGCATTTGTGAAAGCAAATGTGGATTTTA
>CM049812.1:1418805-1426305 GCA_027422405.1 Ptychobarbus kaznakovi | reverse complement strand
AGACTTGAATGGGATTATTGTGTACCACACTGATAAAAAAACTAATTTTAAAAATTTAAATAAATAAATCAATTCCATTCTTTGTTATCAACATAAGTAACTTTGTTACTACCCAGCACTGACTATATACAGTAGCATGCAAAAACGCAGTATGTTACAATAACTAGGATGGTTGTGATGGCTAATTCAGTGCATACTCTTAAAATATGTGATATCAGACACGGCAAGTGTCACTGTGATATTAAAGGTTATGCAAGGCAGATAAGATCAGTATGCAAATATTACTATGAAATAATTGCTGTTTAGATAGTTAAACTTTGAATGCGGAATATTCTACAATGTTTTCAAAATGTAATCTTACACTTAACACAGTGTTTAAATGGAGTGTGAATGAACAGCATATGTTTAGTCAGTAATGTTTGGTGTTTAGTAGACTATGAAAAGTAAATGATGTCACATGGTTCATCATGCCGTTGATCGGACTGCATTAATGAGGTATTTGTATCCGTGGGAGTTTTAACATCGTCATATGAAGTACTTGCTGGACCATTCACCCACTGATGGAGTGTGTTATGATCAGATGACTGCTGAAAAATGAGTCATAACGTGAACAGACTCACTCTTTCACCATCTGCTCCAGGTAAACCAAAGAGTCCAGGGATCCCAATGAAACCCTAGGAAGAAAACAGAGAGACGCTCAATGCACGTGATTTCTCAAAAGTGATGTTCTGGATGGTTAACGTGGTTACCAGGGTGTTTTGAGTGGTTGCTAAGCTGTTCTGGGTAGATGCTATATTGTTTCTAGGGTGTTCTAGATGGTATCTAAGGTGTTCTGGTAGTTGATATGTTGTTACTATTCAAGGTGTTTGCTACACTGTTACTACTCAAGTGTTTTCGTGGATGTTTATAATGTGGTAACTTGGGCATTCTAGGTGGTTGCCAAGAAGTTCTGGGTAGTTTTGATATTGGTGTTAGGGTGTCTTAGGTTGCTGCTAATGTGTTTTAGTAGTTTCTAAAGTTTTCAGGGTGGTTGCTAAGGTGATTTGAAGTCTATAAGTGTTTGCTTGGGCATTCTAGGTGGTTACTAAGGTGTTCTGAGTAGCTGTTATTTGGTTGCTAAGGTGTTGTAAGTGGTTGCTACAGTTTTGAAAGTGGTAGCTAGAATGTTCTAGGTGGTTTCTAATGTGTTGCAAGTGCTTGCTATGGTGTTCTGGGCAGCTGCTACATGGTATATTGTTGCTTAGGTGTTGTAAGTGGATGCTAGGTGGTTGCTAATGTGTTGCTAGGGTGTTCTAGGTTGTTGATAAGGTATTCCGGGTACCTGATACATAGTATATTGTTGCTAAGATGTTCTAAATGGTTGCTAGGGTGTGCTAGGTGGTTGCTTATTATGCTATCCCCATTCATTTCATAAACTGATACTTTCCATAGATCAACAGATTAAGGAGAAATGTCAGAGATCAAGTTCATTCTAAAATAGAAACTTAAAACGAACCCAACTCATAAGACTTATATAATCACTGGCAATCCAGCAGCAGACGTCCACTATATGATCAGTATGAACTGATCACATGGATGGACAGATGAATGGAGAGGTCATGGATGGATGAACGGATGATCTTCGTGTTGATGCAGGCCATGAAGTAAGTGTATATGCCCATGGACTGCATGGTGCTGGCCTCCACAATGTAGTCCAAGGGCACATACGCTCACTTCAGGGAACAAACGATGAAAACACGCACAAACAAACACAGGGTACAACAATAACACTCACACACATCCAGCAAAAACTCCATGTTTTGGTATTAATGTATTAAAAATATTGATTTTTTTTAATGAAAACACCTAAGATGGATTGAAGAACACAGATTAACTACATATTGCTATAGTTGTGTATTTATTATATTCATGTTTGATCAGTTAAAGCCTTCCTATCTTCTTTTTACTTGGCTGCAGAAATCCCTTTGTCCTTATTAGGAATTTCCTGGAACGCTATATTACTTTTGAGAGTCATGTTTGGAGTTTCTGCACCGGGTGCCCTCTGGCTTTCAGTGTATTATAAATGAAACAACATGCGTTTATAGTGCTCCATAGTGCTCACACCACCCAATTTTGATTAAAAATGGGAAAAATAATACTTCTCTCTGAAGAAATTTGAAGCAAACAGTGGTGGGTAGTAACTGGATTATGTAATCAGATTCCTAAAATCAAAGATTATGTAATTGGATTATATTACATTTTAAAATACTCATAATTAGACTACATTTACTTTTTTAAGTCTTTGTCTTTATTAGTATTAAATTAGTATTATTGTTTTTAGAAGTATTAAACTGCTACATGAAATCCAGTTTAAGAAACCTAGAAGAGTTGTTAATGACAACGAATGGAAAATATTTTTATTTTCTTTGCATTTTTATATCAATATGGCACAATATTGTTCTATTTTAATCAATTTGATAAATGAGTTAGGTCAAAATAAATCTAAAAGTAGTCCGATTACGTTACCTTCAATGCACAATGTAATGGATTGCAGCTATAATTATTCATATTTAATTTGGAATCAGTAACAATCTGTAAGTAATCTTCCCAGCACTGAAAGTAAACATATGCAAATTTCTCCAGACCTCAAGAAGTTTTCATTCGTGTAAAAATACACCTCATTGTCATTATTTATACATTTGTCATTGCCCTTAATGTTGTAGTAGTTCTTCCCTGTGGTTTCAAAAATGATATTGAATGTCGATATTATTCAATGTATCGTATCAAATTATTATTATTATTAGAAATTCCAATAGTTGGCATACAAATGTGCATTGGAAGCAGTGCTGGGTAGATTATTTACAAATTGTAGTCCATTACTGGTTATAAATAACATGACAAAAATTGTAGTATAACATAATCTGGATTACACATATTAGGTAATGCAGTCTACTTTTTGATTACTTTTAGATGAACTCATTTATTACATAAACTTGAATGGTATAAGTGTGCATCATATTGATAAAAACAACAAAAAACTAACAGAAAGAATATATATTCCATTCGTATCAACATCATGAAATGCATTAAATATAACATTACAGCAGGGTTTTCCCATACTATACATAAATTAAGGTTCATTTAGAAAAATATATTTGGGGTGAATCATTAAATTATTAATAATTTATTGCCATTGTATAAATAATATGTAATGATGTAATCAATAAGAAATAACTGTAATCTGATTGTGAGCATTTTAAAATGTAATATAATATATTTACAGGTACTTTATTTTGGAAACTGATTACGTAATCCATATTTCATGTAATCAGTTACTACACAGCACTGATTGGAAGACACGTGTATGTGTGTGTGTGTGTGCGCTGACTAAAGACAGCAGGGCCTCAGTCTGATTTTAAACAGGAAATTCCAGCCAATGGGGGCGGAGCCTAGTCTGATAAAAAGAGCCTTTAATACAGCTCGACTACAAACACAACAAAGCGCGCGTGTGTGTGTGTGTGTGTGTGTGTGTGTGTGTGTGTGTGTGTGTGTGTGTGTGTGTGTGTGTGTGTGTGTGTGTGGGCATGTTTATGTGGTTTATGAGGACACAAATTTGTATAATGACATGGGTATGACATAGGTATTACAAGGAGAAGGTGATTTATGAGGACATTTTCAGTGTCCCCATAATTTAAAATGCTTATAAATCATACAGAGTGAGTTTTTTTGGAGGGAAAGTAGAAATGCACCGTCTCCTGTGAGGGCTAAGTTTAGGTGTAGGGTAGGTGTAGGGCAATAGCACATACGGTTTGTACAGTATAAAAACCATTACGCCTATGGAAAGTCCCCGTAAACCATAAAAACCAACAGTGTGTGTGTGTGTGTGTGTGTGTGTGTGTGTGTGTGTGTGTGTGTGTGTGTGTGTGTGTGTGTGTGTGTGTGTGTGTGTGTGTGTGTGTGTGTGTGAGAGTGAGCATGCTATATAAAGTGACACAGTGAGAATAAAGTATAAATAGTTTCTGAATACATCAAATAGACGACAGGGCAATATAAATGAAGGTGGCTGTACATGCGAACATGTTAATGTGACCGTAGGAGGCTAAAAACACACATAAATGCACACTTATGGCTCGGGCAGCTGTCAGCAGCAAATTTGTCATGCTTGAGTCTCTGTTGACTCAAAAAACTGAAAAAGTAAAAACAGGGGGACCAAAGAAAAGAAAAGCTGTAGTAGTAAAAATCTCTCTTCTGGAGTTGAGGTCAAATCACTTGACTTTAAAACTCAAGTCGTAAGATACATTTTTAGCTGTGTAAAAGATCAAACAATGCAAATAACCTAGCAACGGTAACTATAGGCCCGCTTGGACAGCTGAAATGTCACAATGACAGCGTTGTAATATCATACATCAAACGGGAAGAAGACGTGTACACACCCGAGCCCCTTTCGGCCCGACAGGCCCTATCGGACCAGGTAAACCCTGGAAGAGAAGAAAAAGAGAGAAACAGGCTTAGGATTTAATCAACAAACAGGCAAAATGGATCCCAAATTAATAGCTTGTTTCTTTTGAGAAGCATCCAAACTTGAGTGCCCACAAGAAAATAACCATGATGAACTTATGATGGTTTTATCATAGGCAGAGCCACAAAACACTTATATTGTATGTATTTTTTTATAGATGGACAGATTTTTAAATGTTTTATATATTTTATATGTTAAAATATATATATTTTTATTTTATAAATATTATTACATTACATTATATTATACATTTTCTTTAATAAATTAAAAAAAATTTTTTGAAAAAGGGGTTTATTTGCAATGATGAAACAGCTGGATAAATAAATACATGATGTGAAATAATAATTTGACTTATTGGTTTATTTTATGTGAGAAGAAAAAGACGGTTAAGTTATACTTGACAACATAATGCAACGATTGACCGATTAGATTTATGTATGCCAAATAACTGTTTTATATATTTCAATACAAGCAACAGCAATGAGCTCAAGATGTGTTAAAAACAAAGACTTGTGGGCTCTGGACAGATATTTCTAAAGGATGGAGATTTATTCTGATTAAATCCAAACTCCATCAATGAAAACAACACAAGCGTGTCAAAACATCTCAATTCTGTGGTCAGAGTGAGCAAATACATCCTTTCCTATAATTGAACGCTGTGATTTTCAATAGCAGTGGCCCGCAGCTATACTTAACAAAACACAATATCTATGCCAGGGCAACATACTGCTAAATTAATTGCATATTTTCCATGAGCAGTCAATGAAAAACTAAGCATAACACACTCTAATGAACGAACGCACGCACGCACGCACACACACACACACACACACACACACACACACACACACACACACACACACACACGCACACACACACACACACACACACACACACACACACACACACACACACACACACACACACACACACACACACACACACACACACACACACACACGCGACACACACACACACGCAGACGCACACGCACACACACACACGCACACACACACACACACACACACACACACACACACACACACACACACACACACACACACACACACACACACACACACACACACACACACACACACACACACACACACACACACACACACACACACACACACACACACACACACACACACACACACACACACACACACACACCACAGCAGAGGACGATCTACTGCACCTGCCTGCCAGGATAGCCTTTGGCTCCAGCTTCTCCAAAAGGACCTTGTTCCCCCTGTAAAAGAAGACAAAGAGAAATGCTGGTTCTCCTAATATACATTAAAACACACATTTACTTTAAAGACCCAGTGTCTGAACATGTAAAATGCATCAATGTCACTGCATTTTATTTGGAAACGATGGTTTCCTTTTACAGAAAAAGCACAATCAAGCTTAATGTTTTTGTTCGTTGGGTTTGAAATGATAAATCAATAGATTTAGCAGTGAAATGGAAGACAGGATTGTGACAGTATTTAGTGGAACATGTTTGTAGTTAACGTGATGAACGACATCAAGCTGATTCAAAGACACTGAGACAAAATGATGAAGAAAAATAAAGTTAGATGCAGTTTTGAGTTGACATTTCGATCTAATGTAATGGTATTTATACGCAAGTGTGGCTTAAGCCTACGTAATATTAAGACTTTCTTATCCATTCAATACATATTCAATAGTGTAATAATAGAAGGAGCGAGAATCATAATTTCTGGACATCAGTGTATGTTGATGGATGAATGAATTTGATTTGCACTTTTTGAAAACCTTAATATTTGCATTTGGGTATCAAAATAGGTTCCCAATGAAGCATTCAACTAAATATTCTCTTTCTGTATTTTGGCAACTCTTTTTGACTATTTTTATTTCTCCAAAGGAATTTTAGGAGAAATTCTTATTAATATTTGATACTCAAAAATTAAATAACTGAGAACAAAGTAAAATGTGTCAATGTCGATTGCTTTTCTTTTCAATCATCGAAAAAAACAACAACTTCAAAACAGAATTAGACACTGGTAAAAATGTTAAATCTAATATAAAGTAAATATAGTAGATATATACGTAACATAAAAACGCAAAGTGTGTAGTTATGCCAGTAAGGGCTATATTAGCTCAGCCAATGGCATGACCTTGGGGGCGGGGCTATTTGTTTGTCTGCCCAATAGCAGACAGGGAGAATGTATCGTTTAAAATCAGTCCTTATTTTGCATTTCTGTTTGGTGATGCTCGGCACAGAAATGACACACTTAGTCTCCTGAGTTATGAAAGAACACCCTCTGAGCAATAAAACTTTCCTCTGGGTGTGCGTGTTTGTCTTTCCTCTCTCGAAACGTTTGACTTGTAAGGACAGTTCACCTTGAGAGGGCTTTATAAGGACTTTTTCTTGTCATGTGAATGTCTGTGTGTGTATTTTAAGAGGTAAAGCTCTCCATGGATTAGTTATGACTTGTGACTTGGATGAGAATATCCTCAGTCTTTGAGTGTTTGTTTATGTGCTTGTTTGTATGTGTAACAGTGTTTGAATATCTGCATTACTCACTGGTTCCCCGGGAAGGCCTGGTGGTCCTGGATGGCCTTTTAGTCCCTGTTCACAACGAGGACACATGACGATTCAGTAAACACTTAGTGATTTACACACACACATACACACAAACTGTAACAACCTAAGACAAATGAAAGGCTACAAACCACTTTCTAAAAAAAGTATATGGAAAGGCACGCACACAAATATGTGTCTCCCACAGTGAGCGTGCATTTTATAGATCCATCATTATTGACCCAATCCATCTGTAGTCAATAAGGAAAGCAGTGCGATATTTTCCACACACGGCTTTATGCTGAACAAAATGTGCATCTGCACATGTGCGTTTGCAACATATGTGGGTTTCAGTGGGCAACCGTGTATGTGTGTGTGTGTATATTGCAGATACAAATGTTTTCCTGTTATAGTCAAGCTTCCACGAGTATTACAGGCACAATATTGTGCT
>CM049812.1:1391305-1416305 GCA_027422405.1 Ptychobarbus kaznakovi | reverse complement strand
CTGCCACAGGAACGCTTCTTATGTTTGCACGTTCAGCAAAAATCATATTCTCATCAAGAACAACGTTTTGGCTGTTGCTAACATCGAAGTATGTGTTTTCTCACTTTTTCTCCTTTTGGTGCTTTTCCAGGAGAAAGTCCAGGGTCTCCTTTCTTCCCCTGAGAGAAAGAACGACAAAACAAGAGTTGGATTTTAAATCTTCTGAAGAAAATGTTCATCATATAACGCCGAGTCGTTTAAAGATGCTAATCAGATCAAAGCAAGGCTGTTATTTCATCCGTTTTGAGCTTTATATGTTACTGCGTGTGCATGTACATGTGTGTGTGTCACAGACAGAATAAGAGAGTGAGAACATGTGGGAAGTTTGACTCCAGGCCATTGCACCTTAACTAGGTTTGTCTTCAAAAGCCGCCTGAAATAATTAAACACAGAAAGCAGAGAGCGTTCAATCACACAAACACACTCCCCGCTGGGCTGCTCGGCTGTTGTAGTGTTTACAGGGATGAAAGAGGTGGACCAATCACACGCCAGTACATAACACCCACACCTAACTTGGAAGCATGTTTGGTGGTTTTGGTTAATAACCCGTGCTTAATACTATAGCTACACTTCACTACACAAACACTCATTTCTGTATCATGGGAAAGTCTTTCCACTACCCGCTGGGCTTCTCATGAGCTCAAATAAATCAAAGGGTTTTGTGTGTGTGTCCGCAGGGTTTTGTGTGCAGCCCAATAGTACCGGCAGGCGAAGCGGTGATGAATATAACAGAAGGCCAAACAGAGGCAGATGAGCAGAGCAGTGCATGGGATCAGACTGCAGATTATCTGACGGTGAGTGTGGGTGAGTTGGTTTTTACCTTCCACCCTAGTGGACCGGGTCGACCTGGCTTGCCGTGTGGTCCTAAGGGTCCCTGCAGGAAATGAACCAAACAATACACGCATTAGGAATGAACAATAAAGCAAAACTGAATGCATTTATTAGTTCACCCTTTGACAATAGAAACCGTTTGTGCGCCCCTTGTGGCCATGCTCAGAACGCATCTGCATTATGAACTGCTTCATTTTATCTAGTTTGATGGTTTTGCGTTCATGTACTTAAAGTATGCTTTGGGCATTATGTGTTTTCAGTTTACAGGGAATGGATCTGAGATGAAATTGAAGACATCTCCAGAAACTGAAGTCGATTCTTAGCTCATTTGACCTTTCATGCGACCCTGACCTTGTTCTTATTTTAAACGACTTCCCATCTGAGGTCAGAGGTCACAGTAAGGGTCAAGGTCAATGGGTGCCATTGGAGGGAAACAGTCCACAAATAAGCCCAACAGATTGAGTGATACCATGCATGAAAACTAAACAAAAGCAATGTGTGTAAAAACAATAGTGTGTGTGTGTGTGTGTGTGTGTGTGTGTGTGTGTGTGTGTATTATGGCTGTGTGATATACTGAATATTGATGAAATATTGAATATTGTTTTGTTGCTAATATAATATTAAACACACAAGAATAAAAAGAACCAAGTCACTGATTTGCACCCAGATATGCAATAAAAAGTGATTCACTAAATTATTTTAACCAAACTGTCTAAATCAATAAACACTCGCTTTTAAAACATGTTTACATTACTATTTATTCATATATAAGGAGTGAATATGGACTGATTATGTTATGTTACAATTATATTTCTATTTCTATTTCAAATAAATTCTGAACTTTCTATTTATTAAAAAATCCTAGGGGAAAAATGTATCACAATCTCCACAAAAATATGAAGCAGCACAACTTCACCATTGATAAATAATAATCAGAAATGTTTCTTTAGCAGCGAATCAGTATATTAGAATGATTTCTGAAGATCATGTGACACTGAAGACTGGAATTCAGCTTTGCATTGCAGAAATAAATTACATTTTAAAATATATCCAAATGGAAAACAGTTATAATAAATAATAATATTTCACAATATTACTGTTTTTACTGTATTTTTGGACACATAAATGCAGACTTGGTGACAATAGGAGGCTTCTTAGCCGTGTACTAGGAAAAAGCAAAGATTGAGGAGAGTGCAAAGAAAGCGCAAACAGTTTAGGCTGACTTTACTGAAAGACTTCTTTGTTCTAACAAGCAAACACACACACACACACACACACACACACACACACACACACACACACACACACACACACACACACACACACACACACACACACACACACACACACACACACACACACACACACACACACACACACACACACACACACACACACACACCACACACACACACACACAAATAACATGCACATTTAACATGAAAAGGGTGCCGGCTGAACAAGGCCTAGCAGTCAGACTTTATAACACATGCTCTAAAATACTTAGCACACACACACACACACACACACACACACACACACACACACACACACACACACACACACACACACACACACACACACACACACACACACACACACACACACACACACACACACACACACACACACACACACACACACACACACACACACACACACACACAGCAGTGTGACCTCACGGCGGTGCTTTGACGCATACACACTACATGTTGACAACAGTTGCTAAAACATCACCTCGCACCCATGCCATCCTGTCAACAAAAGGTCAAAGTTCAGACAAAGTCTCATGGCTCTTTGACTGTGCTAGAAGATTCCTCACAAGTACTCTTTAGTCAAAGGAATAGACCACCCAAAAATGACAGATCATCTGTGAAAAAAACTCTAAAATACTTCAAATACAGCAGAAAATTTAATTTAGTACCTGCTTACCTTAGAAGATACCAAACATTTATTTGTATTTATTACACTTAAAATGTAATTGTATTATCTTTTTTTATTATTGTACTGCTGTACCTTTTATATAACATCATCCTGCCAAGGGACTTTTTTAATAATAAATTATTAATAATTAATAATAAATTATTTATATAATAAATATTCAAAAAAAAATATATATAAACATTTATAAGTATCAAACAATATTTCAAGTATTAATATATACTATGTATAACATTTATAAAATAAATCAATGTATAATTTATTTTATAAATATGTATATATATATATATATATATGATCTATAAAATAAATATTTCTTAAAATATTGCTTATGACAAATCAATTACATTATCACTGATCTGAATATATATGGAATATAACGAGATATGTTGCACATTTTTTTTTGTATTTTATTATGTATTTAAATTTTTTGGTACATTTTATATTACATCATCCTGCTCAGGGACTGCAAGTAATATTTGAGATGTTAACAAATTATTTATTAATAGCCACAGAATGTGTGATAAATATTTAGAATTACAAAATAAGTAATATTTAATTTATTACTATATTAATTGATGATGAATAACTTAAATATATTAATAATAATTAATAATATGCGAATGTTATGAACATTATTATTATTACTGCAATTCTTAATACTTTAAAACTATGTGCATTTGTAGTCATGATATTATAGCTCAATTAATATTTAATTAAATACACAAATGACAAAAGAGATAGACAGGAATAAGAAAGTGCAAATGACAGATCCGGTTTGTGTATTGTTCTGAGCTCAGATCGACCTGCTGACCAGACAAAACACAGATACACTCACTAAATAGAACCAATAAAGCACAGATACACTGGAGCGAACAGTGTGTGGCACTGCACTTTACACACTTCCTGTTTATATCTGAGGTCAAAGGTCAATGGCTCTTTTAGTCTAACACACACACACACACACACTCACCTGAGGTCCTCGCGCCCCTGGCTGCCCTGGTTTCCCTGGAGGTCCCGGGATTCCCTATGAAACACAAGAGTGCTCTTATGAATCAAACACACACTGCACAAGTGTGCTAATAGTGCTGCAGGGCTCTGTTTAAAAACTAAACAGCAAAGAGGAAACAGGAAGTCATTCAAGGGAAATTCCTTTTCCTGATAATGAGCTATAGACTTACAGAAGACCTGTAGATCCTGAATCCCACTGTGTGTGTGTGTGTGTGTGAGAGAGAGAGAGAGAGAGAGAGAGAGAGAGAGAGACAGAGACAGAGTGACAGAGTGAGAGAGATGAGTGAGTGAGTGAGTGAGAGAGAGAGAGAGTGTGTGTTGTGTGTGTGTGTGTGTGTGTGTGTGTGTGTGTGTGTGTGTGTGTGTGTGTGTGTGTGGTGTTGTGTGAGAGTGTGTGTGTGTGTGTGTGTGTGTGAGTGTGTGTGTGTGTCTGTGTGTGTGTTGTGTGTGTGTGTGTGTGTGTGTGTGTGTGTGTGTGTGTGTGTGTGTGTGTGTGCAGTGTGCGTTTATGAAAAGGTCCCTGTGGTCCTTTTCTGTAGCTTTGAAGGCATGTACAATCCCACAATCCTGCAGTGCTCAGATTACACAACTGGTTCTGTGCAATCATTCTGGGTATCGTGAGTATGACAGCACTAAGAAATATTATAAAACAGTCTCTGATCTTTTGAATGATCCATTTCAGTAAATAATTACAAAACACAGAATCAGTTATTTATTTCTGTAAAATATTTAGTCAAATACTTTATATTTCTAAAAATAAAAAACAATATGTTAACATTTTTATAAAAGCAATAATATAAATCTTAAAATAAATAGTTATGTTTAATATTAATAAGTAAAATATAAAATTTGTTTAAAGTAGTTTGTGAATAATGTATTAATATTTATTAATAAAATGTTTACAAAATAATTTATACATTTATAATATTTTACTGATTCATATAATTTATTTATTAAATATTCAAAGTATTTTACAAAAATATGTAAAATATGTTTTTATAAATATATAAAATATATTTTATATAAATCTACATTTATATTAATCAAACATAAATATTGTATAAATGCATATTAATAAAATAAACATTTTTATAATATAAAATATCTATAAAATAAATATTTCTAAAATATATTAGTACAAATAATTTGTCTTCATAATATTTTAGCAAAATATATTTTTAGCAAAATACCTGAAATTAACATACTGGGATATTAAATATAAAAATTATATTACATAACAAAAATATCACATAAAAGTAAAATAGGTTATGAATGCTATTTCTTGATGATTGTTTTCTGTATTTCAGTATTTTAGTAACAAAAAGTAAACATTTAAATTTTCACGCCAGCAAAGACTGTTTGGTACAAAAAAAGCACTCTTTTGAGCTATTTGAGAGAATAAACATACTATACATATCAAATATCATCAAATGTCTAAAAATATCATGGTATCCGGTCATTTCTCCCAGCTCTATGCTGAAGCGGTATCATATGCATCAGCATAGCTGCACCCCCAGCGCAGGATGAAAGCCTTCATTGAGAAGATGAGTGTGTGAGTTTATGTTAAGAATCTCAGAGCTCTAGAACTATGGCTCTGTTGATGGAGGCGGGGGGGGGGGGGGGGCTTTCTCACCCACATACATGTACACACAGCCCCCCACAACCCTCCAACCGCCCCCGTCCTGAACGAACACCCAGGTACTCCCATCATGCAACAGGGCTTCAAAGCGGTGCTGCTTGAGTTCACAGTATGCAGTACTACCACATTTGCTACTGCATCTCACAAAGCAATGCAACTTCCATTTACAGTGTGCTGAGTGAATCTGAAATAATAACACAAGCAGAACTATTTATCTTTTACTTTGACTTATTACTTAACTGACAAATTTTAAGACACTTTTGGATTAAAAATGCTAAGTAACTTATAAATTACTAATGCAACATACCAGGGTTATTGTCGTTAACTAAAACTAAAACTATTAAACGCATTTTTATTCATTGAAATGAAGTGGATTGAAATTGAAATGGAAGAAATAAATATTAATACTTAATTGGAAAAATTTTGAGATAATTTTAGATGAAAAATGCAAAGTAACAAATATGCAAAACATCAGGGTTAGTATTTGAACTAAAATAGAACTATTAGAAACATTTTATTAACTGAAAAAACATGGAAATAATATGACAAAATTATGACAAACTAAATTAAATGTTGCCTTCGCAACTAACTGAAATAGGTTTAAGCTGAAGCATTAAATGTACTAACTGGTAATAAATAAAAACTAAAAACTAAAACTGAAATAAAAATATATTAAGCCTAAATAGTAATAAAAAAAACTAATTTGAATCACTACAATTATTAACTGGAAATTTTAATTAAACTAAAAACAAATGAATCTTAATAAAAACTAATTTAAAAACAATTCACAAAATCTAATAACAAAACAATTTAAAATATATACTAAAAATACAAATATTTAAGTATTAATATTACACAAAAAATACTAACATTACACCAAAAATCGAAAGTATACCTAAAAATATATTAAAACTAATAGTAACAAAAAAGCACAATACGCAAACAAAATTGAACTAAAATGAAAATAAAAACAAAAATATTAATATTACATGAAAAAAACCTAAAGTTAAAAGTATATTAAACCTAGTAAATATAAAAATAGTAATATAAAAAATATTTAAAAACAAAACAAAATGACTGAACACTGCACAAAAATAAAGTACAGTAGTGAAAACAACAGGATAGCACTATTTGACCCGGTTTCGTGCTCATTTTAAAAATGAGTAGGCAGTTAAAAGCACATACTGCACAGTATTTAATAAGCAGCAGCATTCATTCTGAACAGAGCTTGTGAGCGTTTTTGGGGTTATTGCATGTTTAAGTAACGCTAAAGATAGTGGCTACAGCTCATTATCTTCGAGTAAACGGTGTACTGCAGCTCGGGGCTGTAAATAATAGCAGACTACGAGCGCGTGTGCACGTGTAATCGAGAGAATCGCCGGGTGTGTTCCTGCCGTTTTAGTCAAGTACCTGCTGAACGTGTCTTTACGGTGGATGATGGGGGCTTCTGGGTAATTATCCTGCGGTAATGACAGAGAACATTCTCTTGGGTGCTACACACACACATACCTGTGAGTCCCACCAAATTGCACAAAGGTAACCACAGTGATGTGCAGACATAAACCGACACAAGCTAAAATGGGTCATTGTTCAACATGTGGATCGGTTTCTTAAGTTTAGTCAGCTATTTTGGAAAATGCCCTCTAGAGAGTCTGAGTATGATGTCATCTTTGAACATCCTTGTTATCTTCGCCACGAGATTTGCCTGAAATCACTGTTTTTGTCCTTGTGTTGCTGCATCTTCAGGACCTTAAAGACATTGTCGTCCTACTGGTCAAATACGGCTGGCTCACATTTAGCACAAGACTTGTATTAACCTGTTAACTGTCGGTTCCACTTTTTGAGTATAGGCCTTAAAATGACATTTCCAACTAAAATTGTTATACATTTTGAATGCTTTGGAGCAGAGACTTAAGATTGGTCTCTTTTTAAAGACGGCAGATTATTGTAGAGGTGAAAAAAGTTACAAAAATTATATTACAAAAAAGTTATGGAAGTGTAAGTTTATGAAAATATAAAATTTAAAAATTTAAATATTTATATTTTATATAAAATATATATTTTACAAAACATGTTTTACTCTAAAACTGCTAGAAAATGAAAACCAAAAATCTGAAGAAGTTTTGTTCCAAATTTGAGGTTGATATCTCAAAAAATGAGCCTTCAGTGAAATGTTGTTTGGGCGCAGTACCAAGCTTCTCCACTAGATGACCATCAAACCCCATTAGTAACCATATAAGGGCGGCTCCATTTCCATATATGGTTTGAGTGATCTGAAACATGTTTTTCCATACTTTTCTCAATATTTATGACGTAGACATCACATTCAGAAGTATTAAGGGTAGTATGGCAGTATTTGATTTCAATTCAACCTCTAAAAAAACACATAAAAGACATGCAACAAGAACCCTGGACGTGCGTTATAGTTCACGCGGCATCAAAAATTGAGAACCTATTGTTTTTTTTTTATATTCGAAACACTTTTAGACCTTTTTTTCTCAAAAATAGAATGGATGTTATATTTCGAACACTTGACATGAACATGAATGGAGATTTTTCATGATTTTATATATGTATCATTATTTCAAAGTAAAGGTCAGAACTCGCTCTCTGATTCTGATGAGTACTCTTCTAACAAATTAATAAATTATAGTTGCTCTGTAAAATATTTCAAAAATCAGTCACCAAATATGAAAACTAGAGTCTTTAAGCTTTCAAACGATATATAGTTTGTCAAGATTGCTTTAGGTTCAGACTAAGATATTACTGTTTAAAACATGCAATGGCAAGTGGGCCCACCGGTGGGCCCGTGACAATTAACAGGTTAACTCCCTTATCTTTATTTGTTTTTGGGTCACAGGTCAGATGTTTGCTTTTGAAATTGGATCTCTTAAACGAGGTGGTTTCTGATTGATCGGATTGAAATCCCATGCTTAGTTTTGCATTGATGGAGCGGGATTCTCTGCTTGTAAAGTTCTGTGTGACTGATAAAATGTTCACTACTTCCCCTGACCTTTGACCCAGCTTTAAAAGCACATCGCTCAACGGCTTTTAAGAAAACACTAACATGAGAGAACAATAAATGCACGTGCAAACTATACAAGCATTATCAACACATTTTTGACCCTAAATTGATGCTAACAACACAAAAATACAAGCAATATTGATCCGTTTATATCTTTAAGGAGCATTTGATCCACCTGGAAACTGCAGAACTGTGTTCTTATAATCAGTCTAAATCAATATAAATCCAGCAATCATATATTTTTCTATTTTTACCAGCATAAACGTCTTTCTGGTTCTGCAACCAACATACACTGGGGTCAATATGATTTTTTTTAATTAGTACTTTTAGTAAAGATGTATATAAGGTTACTAAAGCTTTTATTTCAAAGGTTTTTCTTTGTATTCAATCCTGAAAGAAATGAATCAGTTTCCACACAAATATTAAGCAGCACAACTGTTTTCTACATTGATAATAATAATAACTGTTTCTTGAGAAGCAAATCAGCATATCTGAATGATTTCTGAAGATCATGTGACACTGAAGACTGGAGTAATGATGCTGAAAATACAGCTTTGATCACCAGGAATAAATTACCTTTGAAAAGATATTAAAATAAAAAACACCTATTTTGAATTTAAATAATATTTCACATTATTTACTGTATTTATGATTAAATAAATGCAGTCTTGGTGAGCATAAGAGACTTCTTATTTACCCCAAACTTTTGAATGGCAGTGCATATATAGTTCTTATTGCTGCAAGTAAAAATCAATATGCACACACCACGGTCCCTTTAAAAATGTCTTAAATAAGCATGATAAGTGATAAAACTATCCCTTCCATTTTAATGACTATTTGTCCTAAGCGACCACGATGGCAATCAGCAAAAATTAAGTGAAACCATTAGGAAACCATGGGAAGTTTAGTCAGTCTGCTGGATTTCATTTGTACTGTACCATGCAAGATAGTCCCGCCCACAGAGAAATGTCATTGGTCAAAAATCTTGCTCCACATTTAACTGAATCTGGATTGGCTGTTAATGTGTCATGCAGCCTTTTCGCTTTCAGTGTGGACAAACTAAATATGTGCAGGGAATTGGGAATTGTGCCTGGCATCTAAGTTATATTAATTTATATCTGACTTTTTTATAATAAGAAAATAAGTACTGAGTGATATTGCCAAAAATATTTAATTTACCTTCTGTATAAGTGTCATTATGGGTGGCATAAGTATTTATATCTGCTTATATTTTAGCAACAAACTCAAATTAATCCAACACACACAGACACAAACAATGCAGCTCTCTTACCATTTTCCCGGGATCTCCTTTTTCTCCGGGCGGTCCAACCAGAAGCGAAATGTATGTGGGGTCCGCTTCAAAGCTCTGGAAATCGTTGAAAGCCGGGAGAGTCACAGATTGGACGGCGAATCTTGGAGTGCTTGGTGTGACAGGTGTTTTCGGCTTGTCAAGAATGACTTTGGGGGTTTCCAGAGTTTTTGGCGGTTTGTTTGGAGTGGCGGTTGTGAACGGAGCGGATTTGGGTGTTGGAAGGATTTTTTGGAGTTTAGGTTTCGGGGCAGCAGTGGATTTTGGGGTTGGGAGTGTTGTTTGGGGTGAGCGTTGGGTGCTGGTTTTGGGCTGGAGTGGCTTTTTGCTGGTTGGCGAGGGTCTTTTGGGGGCGGTCGGTTCTGGGACCGGTTAACGGTTTGAGAATGCCATTGTGTTTCTTGTTAGTATTGACAGGTTGAGCACCAGTAGAAGTGTTCTTCATTGGGTTGATCTTGGTGGGCTTTGCCGCAAGAGTTGGTTTCTTTACCGTGGGTTTTACAGCTGCTGGTTTGGAAGGTTTTGTCGGTGTAGGTTTGGGACCTGTTGTTTTTGAACTTCCAGGTTTGGAAGAAGTCGGTCGAGCAATTGTGGGCTTTGGTCCGGAAGGCTTAGTTGCACTAAGCTTTGGAGACGTTTTTCCTGGAGTGGGTTTGGATCCAGCTGGTTTTGTAGGGGTAAGCCAGACCGCTCCAGGCTTTGAGGCAGTCAGCTTGGGGCTTTTGGATGTCCTGAGAGTAGGTTTGGGGGTGACAGAATTTAAATATCCCCAAGATAAAGGAGCTTCTAGTCCTGTTTGCATCAAGGAAAGGGGTGGAGGTGTGGTAGACGTGGGTTTAGGTCGTACACCGTCACTCGTTCTCACTGCAGAAGACCCTCCTGCACCATTTATAGATGTCCAAAGGAAATTAGTGGGAGTGAAAGTGAAAGTGCGATTAGGTGGTAACGTGTGGGCCAATAGTGGTGGGGCGTGTCGGGATGGGAGGGGAAGTAGAGAGGGAGGCGCTGGCCTGTAGGTGTCATTTTCTCTGCACTGCCTGCGGATGGCGCTGCAGTAGTTCTGCTGCGCTTGTGCCGAGGGCACCACGTCAAACTGGCAAACCGCACCCTCGAAGGGTACCGCACCCGGAAGCAAAGCGCTGGTGCCGCCCAAGCGGAGGGTCCCACTAGGGTTCAGGCGTTCGGGAAGTATGGGGAGTTTCTGCGTAACTCCACCATCGCTCTCCGAGCAAGGAGAGTGTAGGGTCACTGATTGGCCATTTAAAACGAAGGCTAGATGATGCCAGCGCCCGTCGTGGAGGTTGTACGGGAAGACCGCGGCATTCCCGGGGCCGGCGTGAAGCGTTAGCTTACCGGGCAAAATTTCCAGCCCGAGCTGAATCCGTTTCCCGGATAGGACAGAGAAGAGAAATGCTGAGTTTAAGCGGTGAGATCTGATGCTCAGGACGATAGTGCAGTTCCAGAAGAGTTCTGGCGGGAACACGGAGCGTGTCGCCGTGGTAACTCGTGCCCGTGTCGTGAGGATGACTCCGGAGGGGAGGGAGATGACGCCAGCGGGAACGGTGCGAGAACCGAGCTCAGCACGCAGAGCCAACCGCTGCAACACGTCCACATCTGCAACACAAAGCAAAAGACACCTTAATACACACATATACACTTTCACATTTGCACGTATATAATATGATTGATGAAAAATAAAATATATATTTTTTTATGAAATATGAAATGAAAGTATACAATATTTGTTTTATTTGTATGCCATGATAATATTATTAAGTACATAATATAAACACACACACGAGACCCTGGACCACAAAAACAGTCATAAGGGTACATTTTTTTTATTTATGTTTTAAAGTCCTTAACAATGCTTATTACTAATCAAAAATTCAGTTTTGATATATTTACGGTAAGAAATTTCCAAAATATCTTCCTAGAACATGATCTTTACTTGGAACATGTTGCTACAAATATACCCGTGTGACTTATGACTGGTTTTGTGGTCCAGGGTCACATATACACATATACTGTACACACACGCACGCATGCACGCACACTATATAAAATAAATAAATATATCAACTTTTACATTTACAGTGTACATATATATGTATACATGTGTGTGTGTGTGTGTGTGTGTGTGTGTGTGTGTGTGTGTGTGTGTGTGTATTTGTGTGTGTGTGTGTGTGTGCCTATACATATATATACATATATGATATGTGTGTGTGTGTGTGTGTGTGTGTGTGTGTGTGACTATAAATATATTTGTGTGTGTGTGTGTGTGTGTGTGTGTGTGTGTGTGTGTGTGTGTGTGTGTGTGTGTTTGTATGTGTGTGTGTGCACACACACACAAAAATACACACACACATACATATATTTATATAGCATCTATTGATTTTTTTTATTAAAAGAAAATGTATTCATTTTGATTGCTTCTATTGTCCTCATTTGTAAGTCGCTTTGGATAAAAGCGTCTGCTAAATGACTAAATGTAAATGTAAACGCATCTAAATGACTAACACAGATGAACACATTAAAGCCATAAAACTTTCATTTAGATTTCATGGCATCTTGAGGAGATCCATGACTCCGCATTACATCATTTTAATGGCAAATTCAGTTTTGTGCCATGTGTGTTAAATTCCAGCAGGGAAGCATCCTCCGAGGCTAAAGCGAAGCAACGAGCTAACAGCTGCATGTTTGTGTCTGATGCCAGAACTCTAGTGCTAAAAACTGGCTATTGACAAGGAAAATGTACAAACTTATCACAGTGAACTCGTGTATGTGTTTCACTTAGGTCAACGTTTGGCTTCACGAGGCCAGGACAGAGCCAAGCGTATGAGAACAGCAGCAGAAACTACTTCATTCACACAATAGAACTCAGTCTGAACGTGTGTTTGTGCTTCACATCAATATCACGAATCAATAGTCAGCAAAACCGTGAAGGACTATCAGTGCTGCATGTTTTTGTAGGTGTACATAATTTGTAGGTGTAATTAGTCACATAGCATTTACAGCTAAAGCGACTAGCTAAAAAAAATGTATTCAGAGCATCGAAGAGTAGAGGTGGCAGAATGCAAATTATGTATTTCCAAGATGACTTGACTAATGCATCTGATATGAATGAGAGTGCATACACAAATAACAAACAAATTGGGTCAAATTTTATTAAACAGAGCGATTTATTTTATTGCTTCACAGTATAAAAAAATATCAGGGAATTTATAATCAAAGCTTCTCTTCAATGGATGAACATTTCTGTTGAGCTTGTCACTGTAGCTGCGTTTCCATCCACCTATTTTTATGCGCATTTTGGATTATCGCATAAAAAAAAAAACGCTGGATGGAAACGCCAAGACGCGCACAAATTCAAATTCTTAAAATGCGCATAAAAAAAACATATGCACATATTTGAGTAGGATAAAAATTTTATCCGATAAGAAAAAATGTGCATAAACTACGATGGAAACACATTTACCGAATAAATCCCACCATGCGCATCAAAAAATAATGATGGGATAACTTCACTAGCAGCGGACCGATCTCATTCACAGCATCTGTATGTTGTTATGGTCATTCTGAAAAGCCGGAGCAGTCTGTCGTCAAAGTATTTCTGTGTAATTATCTTACACGACTGCGTTCCCAAACCGCAGGCATCCTCCTCTGAAAGTAACAACCGCATTTATTGTGTCTCGTCTGCTCGCTCTGAGGTGCAAGTCAATTATGTCATATATGAAAATGATTATATTCAGTGGCTTCTTCTATATTCTTAGTGATATTTAGTGCCATAGTTTACCAGGAGGAGACGATTTTGTTCTCTTTGACTCATTGGATGGAAACGGTGCTTTATTCGCATATGTTTTATGCGATATTCCAGTTTTGCGCATAAGTTTAATTTGAATATTTGGATTGAAACATAGCTAATGCATTCTGAGATTGATTTATCTGTGAAGGGTACATGTGATGCTGCTTTATAATCTGGATAGAATGCAGCATAATTATTAGGCAAAACCAAAATGCATTTTGATATGCACCTTCAAATTGTTGGACAATCAAATAAAGTTGATTATAAATATACTAAAGCTATATATATTATATTATTTATTTATTTATTGTAATTTAACATAGGCTAATCCAACTGATGAACTCAGTAAACTCATGTTGCAGTCATGTGAACGGATCTTAATGCTGTGATCGTTGGTTTGATTTAGTACAATTTATCATACATTTATTCCCAGACCTTTCCATATGTGTGTTACTGTCTAGAGATCAGCATGAATCAGCAGTCAAGTGGGAGCATGAGGTCATTTTTATATAAAACAGACACACACACACACACACACACACACACACACACACACACACACACACACACACACACACACACACACACACACACACACACACACACACACACACAGACACAGACACACACACACAGACACACACACACACAGACACACACACACACACACACACACACACACACACACAGACACACACACACACACACACACACACACACACACACACACATTCATGTAAAAGGGGTTATAGGACATGCTTTACTGAGGAATAAGTGCTTGGAACCGAGAGACGTTTGGCAGGAGAAAAGGTAAAACTCGGGAAACTCATAATTATGTGAGAGAGAGTGTTTGAGTTTCATGAATCAGGGTTTTAAAGTTTAATGCTGTAAAACTTTCCAAACTTAGCGGAAAGTGCAAGAACATGAAACTCTATTATTGTGCAATAATTCAGTGGCCTAAAAAATGTACCATTTCCATTGCAATCACACATACGCAAACAAACGTTGCATGTCCATAAAGATACAATTCTTTTTTGTTTCATCTCTTACCTTCAAAGAGTACTTGGGTGAATCCAAAAGAAGTACAGTACAGTAGAATACACAGAAGAAGAGCTCTCCTAGAGACACACAGAGAAAGGCAAAGTTACTCATTTGAATTTCCACTATTTTTGCGGCTAGCAGAGTTAAATGTTGAATCAGACCTTTACATAACAGAAGCCACTTGTCAAAACATCATCATTACAATGGAGGTACACATTTCAGGCTTCTTGCACTGGCCTCGACCCAAACAAGTGGAACATTTTACTGGCAACACCATCTTTCTGGAGCGAGTGGCGCGAGCCATCAAACCGATGGATGATGCCGGCCAGTTAAATGTATTTCCATGTTTATATTCAATGAAAACATTGTGCGTGATTTCAGTTTCTTTTCTTTCTTTTGGAAAATGGTCAAAATATGCACACAAGTGTATACTTAAGAAGCACATTTAGAACAGAGCTTAATTGCTGTTACGCAACGTGGACAAAAAATGAATCTCCCACAGTTGAGCATATTACAAAATCATCTTAGCATATTAACGATGCATCAACTTAAAAATTCTGGCCAGTACTGATTATTGTCATGTTATAGCCGATAACTAATACATAGCCAATCATAGTAAAACCCTAAACATTTAAATCAATCATTTTAGATGCTACAGTGAATCTAGCCACCTTTTAGAAAATAAATTAATATTCTATTCAGCAATTATGCATTAAATAAATCAGAAGTGACAGTAAAGATGTTTATAATTTTACAAAAGATTTCCATTTCAAAGTTCTTTTTAACTTTCAGCAAAAGCCTGAAAATAATTAAGCAGCACAACAATTTTTAACATTGATAATGATCAGAAATGTTTGTGGAGTAGTAAATCAGCATATTAGTATGATTTCTGAAGATCATGTGACACTGAAGAATGGATCAGCTTTGATCACAGGAATAAATTATATTTTAAAATATATTTAAAATAACTGTTTTCAATTTGAAAGGTAATAATATTTTGCAATATTATTGATCTTACGGTATTTTTGATCAAATAAAGGCAGCTTTGGTGAGCAGAAAAACTTAATTATTCCAAACAATATGAAAAATGATTTGGATATTTGCTGAAATACATTTAACAGTAATGAAATGATTTACTTTAAGTGAGAATCAGATGAAAGCAAAGGTAATCTATAAAATAATCTACACTAATATCTAATACTGACTGTTACAAAACCCGTAATACCGGCTTACCGTAGCAAACACCACTTATACTGCAGTCAAAACTGTTACACTTTATGTGTGACGGTGCCACAAAGGAACCTCAGATGCAGTTTTTTGCCAGACTGACCCTGATGAACTTTGACCCCTAACCTCTGATTTCACAGGCACATGAAAGAGGAAGTGACTTGCAGGGGAAGGATTTCAATTATGATTGACAGGATAGACGGCACGCTAAACCCCCACCGTGTCTGTTTGTGTGACTGAGAGCCTTCGCCTGACAGCTGCTTTAAACATTACCTGCTGACCACAAAACACACACTCTTTATCTATCACCACACACACACACACACACACACACACACACGATCCTAGACTCCCCCAGGATCCCGTACCTGAGTCAGGAAGTGAAGCGTCTCGCCGCAGAGTTTCTCAGCCAATCAGAACGGCAGAAACACCGGCCAGTCTGACCTCACAGTTAGTAAGCCACCGCAAACAGACGAGTGAGAAACTGTTGTGTGTGTGTGTGTGTGTGTGTGTGTGTGTGTGTGTGTGTCGCTCGCAGCTGAATGTGCTCTTTCTATTGTGTGTGCGCTGCAGAAAATGACTCATGTATGTGTCAAGCATCTCTTGAGTCTCATCAACACTGTGCGAGTGAATATTTGTATATTGCAATAACTGAACTTTTTGTAGGAAATATTGTATGAAAACCTGCATGAGAAAACATGTTAAATTGAGCTGACACATTTACATCCCTCAGTGATGCTAAAATATCCAATAACTCAAGTTATTATCCAATAACCAAAACAGATTTAGAAGATAAAGCGATTACAAGTGTAAGTCTGAGGGACTAACTTATAGAAAGAAAAAAAATAAACAATTCTGAACTTTAACTCACACAATTCTGAATTTATATCTCAAAATTCTGACCTTTTTCATCTAATTTGGACAGAAAAAGTCAAAACTGGGAGTTTAAATCTCGCAGAAATCTTGACTTTGTTTCTTGCAACTCTGAGAGAAAAAAATGAGAAAGAACTGTAAGTAATAAACAGAGAACAGCAAGAAAAACGTCAGAATTGTGGTATATAGACTCGAAATTGTGAGGGAAAAAGTCAAAATTGTGAGATAAAATGTTGCAGTTACCTTTTTTACGTTAACAAGTTCCCATTCAAACTTGACAATAGGAGTCAGTGAAACCAGACAAAACTTCCATTAGGAGATGTTACTAACTAGAAAAACAATAAAATAAAATAAATGCACATTATAATTAGCTTATGTAAGATTATTAGAAGTCTATTGCATTCAAGTAAAAGTGTATTTACTGTTAATAGTAAATTTAGCTCTCAGGTTCCCCTCTTCCAGGCCTACAAAGTTATTTAGTGAGTGGAATTTTCTCAATGGTAGCAACCACATGTACACACAAATGTGTAAACTCACACACACTATGTACACAGACGACTAAAAAGCCCATCCTTGCATACAACAACCCTTCTCTTTCTCTCTCTTACTTCAGTAATAGGGGAGTGGAAAATTCCTTCCATTCGGCACACAGTGATGGACATTGATGAGGAAGATCCTGACCCCTGCTCTACAACCCCCTTTCTCTCCATTTCACTCTAACATCAACGTCAAAGTCTGGACGTATTTAAGTACGAGAACATATCTCTCACATTGATGTTCCTACATGATTATATTCCTGTCAGGTAGTGAGTTGGTGCATTGTAGGGCGCACCCTGGCGGACAGTGGCGGAAGCGCAAGGATCCGGTTACAGGCCGCTCACAGGAGCTATCAGCGCCGTCAGAAAACAAACGAACAGCGGTAGAGAGCGCAGAAGAGACCGCACACGATGCACTAAAGCAGAGGAACCGTACAAATAATTATGAAACGGATAGTTGATTGGTTAATTTAGCGTTTCAGCTGTTCAAAAATACCCGACTCGCACAGACACGAAACACCTGTTCACCAGCTACTGTGTATCACTGCGCACTTCACACCTCAGGGACTAGTTCTTTGAGCGGAAGGATGGCACATTTGCATAATAAAATTACGTTTAATTGAAAACTTATTATGTTTATAACTGAATAGCATCACCACACTACAATTTCTGTTTCACATTCAAGTTTGCTGGAAGTTGTTCAAGTGCTTCATGTCAAAGTCTGACTCAAGGCCTTTTCCCATAGTTTCGTTTTTCATTCATTTAAAGGGACTTTTTCTAGCTTTTCTGCCCCAGATTCGTGCAATGCATGTGGGTAGATATAATAAAATATGTTGTATAATGGTTGTCAGAATGGTATTTAAAACACCACAAACAATGACCGAAGTCATAGAAAGCGCACTTCAAACGCTTCAGTACAAGCACAGTTAATAGGTATAACCTCGAGTATTTGTTTACCTGATTAAACGTTTGCTGGTTTCTTAGGTTCTATCAATCTCAGTTTATGATATAAATATAAATAAATAACGTTCTGTAATAGAATGTCGCATAAAACCTTCCTGGAACGGTACAAATGGGAACGTTCCTGGACCTTTCTTTTGATTCTCTGTTTACATTTCATTACATCTAGCTGTCCTGTCAGCTATTCTGAGACCTGAACAAGTCCATTCATTCATTCATTCATTCATTCATTCGTGACGCGTCCACGGTTGCGTGTGTGAGGAACGGAAGTCTTGTTTGTTTAGCGTCACTGTGCGGTTCACGGTGATGTTCAGTGACAAATACACACACACACACACACACACACACACACACACACACACACACACACACACACACACACACACACACACACACACACACACACACACACACACACACACACACAAGCACAGTGAACCTATTTTGAACTGAGGTGTCCAAAAAAACGTCCAAGAATACCATGTTTCCACGAGCGCCTCGAATACTCAACAGTCAAGAACCTAGAGCGCGCTTCCATAGTGCTAAAAAAACACCGGAACCGAATGATGTTCATGACATTAACGAAATAAACTACTCTGGCAGATTTCCCTGCACTCTTCCACTACACCGATTCTGAATCAACAGCGCGACCAGAGTAGTCTGATTCAACGAATCACAGGCTACGAGTCGGTTCATTTAAGTGAATCAGAAACACTAGAATCTATTGAAGCGGCGAGCAGCCACTGAATTAATTAGAATGAATCGCAAATCACTGTTGGACTCGTAATGAACCAAACACGGACCGAGTGTTAAAAAGCTAAAGACAACAGGCAGATAACCAAAAACATTATCCATTTTGTTGAAATTGCTGATATTTTTAAATTAATGTATGAATGAAATGTTATCGGGCTTTATTTATTTCAATATATATATAGACTTAGGCCTGTAAAAAAATTGGAATGCATGCAACACTAAAATGAAAAAGTCATAATTTGTATTATAAATCTGAAGTAATGTAATTAAATTTCTTTCTCAAATGCATTCAAATGAAATGGAATCATAAAGGAACCTGATTAGTTCATAAGAGTCGGGACCATTGCCATCCCTATTTACTAAAAAAAGAAAAGAAAAAAAACAGCGAGAATGCTTCCTACGTATACGGTTCCTCACTAGAGTTAGAAATGAATCCAAAGACCTGACCTACAGACAGTCAAGACCTCACAGCAGACAGCATAGAGCTCAGCCTCTATGCTTGTGCGCAAAAGGTTTGTATTAAACTGACCTTGGAGTGCTTGCACCTCTCCAGAAACATACGCCGCCTGCGCGTAAAGATGGTAAAGAGCTGGCTCTTGCACATCTGTGCTGGTACACCTGGACCCTTTCAGTTAAAGATCTGTTTCTGTTCAGTTCTGAACGCTGGCCAAGCTACACAGGTAGAGCGGCGCGCACGAACAAGCGCCCATTCACCCGGCACCAACACACACAAACCAGCGCGCCCTGCGCAAACATCCAGCCACCAAGCGCTCTTTGTCACGGTGTTACCAGCGAACGGAGGATGCAGACCTGCGTGACTCTTGGTACCTTATATGAGGTCAAACTGAAACTTACTTTGCCACCAGACGAGAGGTTCTGCGGACTCTCCTTCGGGTCGCTAAATTCATTTGTATTCATTTGTCCCGGCAGTCAAAATCCTGATCCGTTAATCTGCGTGACTGCGTCGCTGCCCGAGAGCGCGAGCCGTCGTCTCATGCATCGGATAAACCGTGGTGCGGAATGAGCGCGATCTCCCACCGGTCTGCTGCGCGAGACCACCATAAATCCCTCCCGTGAAGCGACGGGAATAATCCGCGGTCGATTCTGTCCGGTCCTCCCCGGGTGCTGTAGGCATTTATGCCGGGTTGGCAACGGCTACAGCGGCTACTGGATGTTTGTTGCTTGGGGGGATTGAGGAGTCAGGAGTGGAAGTTTAATCCTTTTTCCTTTTTTAAATAGCAGTTTGGAGAGCAGCTGTGGCGGGCGCCGGGTGTCGGGTTTCACGGCCGGCGTACATAACGCCCCTTGTGGGAGGGCACACCGGGGCACCTAGCTCCTGCCAAGGTTAGGCTACCAACGGGCTTTTCACACTTCAAAATGTTGACCCAGGGTCAATTTTAAGACAGGATTAACTCTAGACCGTCTTGTTCCAGGTTGCAGACTGTTCATGTTTTGTATTTCAGAATTGCTTTATTGGTTTAGGCAAAGCACTAGCAAGCACAAACATTGTTTTTTTCATGCACTGGTTTTTCATGCACTGTTTTTTTTTCCAGACTACTGGCAACTCCAAAATACACCTTATATGTGTATTTTATTACACTATCTATTTGCGTCTGTCAATCAATTGCAATATATATTTTTGGTGCTTATTCTGGATTTCCTCCATACACATACAGTGCAAATGTAAAATACTACTGCCTAATGTATTCCTAATGTAATCAATCAACTGGAAGCATGGTGATGCTTAAACGTCTGTTTGTTTATTCCCTATTGCCTTAACGATTATTATTAATTTAAATCCAATTTAAAAGACAATTCATATACAGAAGATTGATTTGACTAAACTGACACTGTATCAAATGAGACCAAACGCTGGAAGTGAATTGAGCTGGATAATAATAATACTATTGTCTTCAGTAAAACTGCTTATAGCTGAACTGAATTAGTTTTATAATTGATGAACTGTGCAGAGTTATTATTGAACTGAATTCAGTCCACAACTGAATTAACCTGAATAATGATACTATTGTCTTCTGTAGAGCTGCAATTGAAAAACAATTGAAAAGTCACAATCGATTAATTTTGCGACAGCAAAAATATTCAGTTTTTGCATCTATGAATTGACTTTAAAAATAAACAAAAAAGTTTCTACTAGTCTCTACAAGTAAAAAACAAAACAAAAAATCTATGTGACAAAAAGCATGTAACCGACGCAACTTCTAAAAGATGCTGGGTTAAATACAACCCAGCGTTGGGTAAAATATGGACGACCCAGCGATTGGTTGGGTTGAACATTTTACCCAACTGTTGGTCAAAAACAACCCAGCATGTGCTCTGTCTCATATTTACCCAGCACTGGGCTGTATTTAACCCAGCATTTCTTAGAGCGTACATCTGTTTCCATATCCACTGATATGGTATTATTTCTTAATATAACATGAAATCAAAACTGAACCTATACTTTTTTTAATACAAGTTCCTAGGCTGATTTATCATTATTCTAAAGAGAAACACTGCTTGGCTTTGTATTCCTTCATCAAAACGTAATAACATATATTCTGTCACGGACACAGCTTTTCAATCCTCCCCTCCAAACACCTGAATCATGGAAACATTTTTCACCATCCACTCAAGTGTTGACGATAAAATCAAATCCTCTTTCACATATTGTGTATCACTCTGAAATACATCACATTATTAAAGTAAAACGGGTTGCAGGCATCACTATAGACTTCTCTCAGATGCTGAAACTAAACTGCATGTGACTGTACAAATCTCATGAATATTTAATGAGGCAATCACTGAGGCAGTTTATGATTGGATGTCTGTTGCTAAACAGCTTGACTTAACATCCTAGGGTTACACTGTTTCAGATTGTACACGTTTGGGATAGTGATGCTATAACTTCTTGAGCAGGGCTTCAAAAGGTGCTGAAATATCTTAACCTGTGAA
This sequence comes from Ptychobarbus kaznakovi, assembly GCA_027422405.1. NCBI lineage: Eukaryota > Metazoa > Chordata > Actinopteri > Cypriniformes > Cyprinidae > Ptychobarbus > Ptychobarbus kaznakovi. Next base: position 1,394,363 of record CM049812.1, on the reverse strand, counting down.
AAACCTTCACAGAGTCTGAAGTCCTGGCTGCTCCCTGCAGAGCTCTTAAACGTGCTCTGTGCTAAATCATTTAAGCATGAAGAATAACAGCAAACATTTTAAGCATTCAGAGTTTCTGTATGGCTTGTTCAGAGGAGAAACAAGCCTGAAAATGTACTGCGTAAAGCATTTCCTCTAATTATGTGCATTTTGGATGCGTAACCACCACTTAAACCTGACAATTTGCCATGGATATTTAGCAGCGTGAATTTAGAGCTTATTTACCTCGCTGTAAAGATACAGATTCGGATCTAAATACGTCCCGTCCCGCCCTGTAAACGCGAGTGTATTTAAGTATTACATTTCTCCTGTACCGCTGGCCATCAGCAAGAGTGTGTTATTCCCTCCATCAATCACTTTTTATTCTTTCATCTTCATGCTTGATGTCAGCATCAGTTTAGTGTTTGGTTGTGTACGTCACTAATAGATCATGCAAACACACAGGCAGGGATGAGGACACACACCTGGATACACCCGGTGTCCTGACATCTTATCCTACCCGTTGGATTTTCCTACCTCGGCTGTAAGGGTAGGTTTAGGGTTATGGTAGGTGTATACATAAATAAAACATTATTTAACAGGTATAATTTTTCGTTTTCGAATTGTACTACCCACTGTTTTAATGGGAGGTAGAAAAATCTGACAGGTAGGAAAAAAATCGAACACCGGCTTTAAAATGAGGGCTTTATGTCCATTTAGAGTAAGATAGAAGCTCCATGCGTGTCACATGAATCCAAACACACGAAATCAGTGTTTAACTACATAAAACACCAAAGCAGAACTCGGGTAAGTCAACATCAAATCAAATTTAACCCGATTTACTTTCTTGGGTCTATAGCCCATGATTCATTAGTGCAATTTATTTGAAAAGTCATACATGTTTGTCTTTGTAATCTTTCATCAAAAATGTAATATATATATGTATGTATGTGTGTATGTGTGTGTGTGTGTGTGTGTGTGTGTGTGTGTGTGTGTGTGTGTGTGTGTGTGTGTGTGTGTGTGTGTGTGTGTGTGTGTGTGTATGTATGTATGAGAAAGAGAGAGGCGTTCAAACATTTGGTATCAGAAAGATTTTTTTATGTTTTTTAAAGAAGTTTCTTCTGCTCATCAAGGCTGCATTTATTAAAAAAAACTGTAATATTGTGAAATAGTATTGCAATTTAAAATAATGGTTTTCTTTTTTTCATATATTTTAAAATACAATTAAAATACTCCAGTTTTCAGTGTCACGTGATCCTTCAGAAACCATTCTAACATGTTGATTTATTATCAATGCTGGAAACAGTTGTGCTGCTTCATTTTTTGGAATCGGTGATATTTTTTCAGGATTCTTTGATGAATAAAACGCTAAAAAGAACAGCGTTTATTTAAAAATGAAATATTTTGAAAATACACAACCGTTCAAAAGTTTGGGGTCAGTACTTTTTTCTTTTCTTTTTTTGAAATAAATTAATACTTTGATTCAGCAAGGATATATTAAATTAATAAAAAAAATGATATTGAAGACTTATATTGTTAGAAAAGATTTCTATTTCAAATAAATGCTGTTCTTTTTAACTTTTTATTCATCAAAGAATCCTGAAAAAAGTATCACAGGCTTCCGAAAACATTAAGCAGTTTTCAACATTGATTTGATTGTACTTTATATGTATATATATATAATTCTAAAACCACACTAATTCCATTCAAGCGAACCTCAAGCTCAGTTTTATCAACAGCGAGAGGCTGTGCACGTGTGTGAAATGAAGCGTGAATGAACAGTTTTTTCTTCTTTTCTGTGTTTTGTCCAATCTGTCATTACTGTGGCATGAGTGTAGCGTTTGCATTCAAACATCTGTGTATCATTCTCTCTTACACTGTTATTCATGTATCCGAGAATGTTACGACCATGTCTACAAATGAGGCTAATTTGTCCCGCTAATCCTCTTCCTGAACTAATCCATCATCTCACAGGAGTTTGCCAGAGCTCAGGCCCTACAGAACCTACAGCACCACAGTTCAAAGGTCACTGGACGGCTTCAGGCTCAAACATGGCTGGGATACTACCATACTGCTTACTGCATTCTGTGAAGTCTTACTATTTGGGGTCAGTAAGATTTTTTTGTATTATTAATAGTTTTATTAAGCAAGGATGCATTAAATGTTTTTTTTTTTAAAGTGACAGTAAAATACATTTATAATTGACAAAAATCTAAATAAACAGTGCTCTTGCTCTATTCATCAAAGAATCCTGAAAAATGTATCACGGTTTCCTTTTTTTCAACATTCATAATAATAATAAATGTTTCTTGAGCAGCATATTAGAATGATTTCTGAAGGATCATGTGACACTGAAGACTGGAGAGTATGATGCTGAAAATACAGCTTTGATCATTTAAAAATATATTAAAATAGAAAATAGTCATTTTTAAACTTTATACTAATGCAATAAATATTATTTGCATGTAAGTCCATCCAGTTATCTAATCATTTTATTACTTTATTTAGTTATTACGTTACAGTGGAAATGGAAAGTCAAGTCGAACATGTTTGCATGCGTCGTGCATCCAATGCGCCGCCCTCTGTTGTACATACTATGTAGGTTATGTAGTCATCATAAACAGAGAACATTTCCATAATGTGCACACTAGTACAAGAAAAGGAAGGAAAGGACGTGACGTGTGGCCAAGTATGACATTGAGGGTGGAGACAGTCACTCCCTCCACCTACAATCCCTGCTGGACCTGAGACTCGAACCCGCAACCTTTGGGTTACGATTCCGACATTTCCGTATGCTATTTAACTATGGAATGCCACGGAATAAAAAAAACTAAATTCATTAAAACTGTGACATTTTCATCTCACAATTCTGACCCCCCCTCATTATTTATTTCTCACAATTCTGACTTTCAGAATTATAACCTCAGGATTTAACATGCAAAAGTAAGAATTGTGGGATAAAAAGGTTTCAAGTTCTTTTGAACTTTCAATTCATCAAAGAATAAAAATAAATTTTAAAATGTTTTATTACACGAGAAGG
>CM049812.1:1376305-1388805 GCA_027422405.1 Ptychobarbus kaznakovi | reverse complement strand
ACACACACACACACACACACACACACACACACACACACACACACACACACACACACACACACACACACACACACACACACACACACACACACACACCACACACACACACACCACACACACACACACACACACACACACAGGCATTTCCAAGTGTGGTGCTCAAAACCAAAGTGCGGTTGCGTACGCAGCAATAATCACCAACCTGCTCTCTCATAACATCACCAGAATAACCTACACACGATTTACTCGGTCTTCACAGCACTAGAATAACCAAGACACACACACGACACACATGCACTGCAGACATGTAATGCTGCACTCAATCAGAGCTCTATGAATAAAGTCAGCGTGAACACACAAGTATAAACAGTGTTCTATATTTTGAGCTGAAGGCGGAAATGCAAACCTCACAGTAATGCGATATCACAGCATAATGAGACTTATGATTATTGTAATCATACTGTTATGTGGTAAACAGAGCGAGCGCAGCATCTGAACGCGGCCCAGTTGGGTGTTCACAGATTCATATGTTTATGTGCGATTTGACTCGTTTTGCTTCATTTCAGAGAAGACTCCTTCGATCTTAGATGGAGAATGTGCTCAGGGAAAAAAAAGTTGCTCTTCCATTGTTTCTCAGTTGCAAACCAACTTTGTTTCTCCTAAAATTCCTGAGGAGAATTAAAAATAGAAGCACTGCAAACCACAGTTGTTCTCGGGTTTGTCTCATTTAACCCCTTTAAAGCATTCTTTCATCTGATTAATAGTTTACACTTTCTTTACAGAATAAAAGGCCTTTTAGTATAATTGTACAAACGGCTTTTTGCTGTGAAATCAGATTTTAGTGAAGTAAAAATATTAACTTAAATATTTCTGGTAATATTTTAAGACGAACTCTTAGTGGACTGAAGCAACTTAGGTTAACTTGATTATCCATGCATTATTTTATTTTTAGAAAAATCATGTTCAAATGCGAGTATCAAAAATGTTGATTTGTTCATATCTCAATCATTACTGCATTGCATTATATGTTTTGAAACTACAGAGCTTTGATCATAAAAGTAAGTATTAAATATCATAATACTAAGACATTTTTCAGAGATATATAGTGACAACTGATATTTATATGCATTTATTGTTAGTAGTCTGTTATACTGTTAAAAAGATCTCATTGACTGACTTTACAAGCTGCCAGAATTATCACTTTTTGGCCTTATAAATATATGAAGCTGCATCAAATTGCATATTTCTGCTCTGTTTGAGACTCTGAATAAATTTAAGTAGTTTTTCCTCCATATTCTCACTATATAAGCCATAAAAGCCTGATTTATCAAATATGATACTCAATAACACCACGTTTGGATTTAGATTTTCTTTTAGATTTTGCCTAAAGCTTCAATAAACTGGTCCATTTAAACTAATTGATTTTTCTAATTATTTCATGTCAGCAGTATTTACAGGGTTAAGTAACTTTGTCTCAGATGTTTCTGGAGAAAAATAAAAATGGACACAAATGAGTCAGTAGCTGGCATTCAACTTCATGAGAAATGTTTGCGTTCATATTGAGATCTTTGACTTTTGACTTTGGCATTCAAGAAGTGTGATATTATTTTCCTTTGTGAGTTTTCTTGGGTCTATGGGTGTGTGTGTGTGTGTGTGTGTGTGTGTGTGTGTGTGTGTCTGTCACGTAGCAATTTAATGTTTTTCTTCATAGAAAAAGAAACACAAACTAGCATTTAAGTGTATGAGTTCCAGTATGGACAAAAACAAGCTAGTCTGAAAGAGACAGAGACATATTTAGAAATAAAATAACTAACATTATCACTGAAGTGCACACTTTATACTGCAGTTGAATCAAAGAAGCATGATTTATTATGTGCATATGTAAAGTTTACCTGTGCACAGATACGTGTGTTTGCACGTAGGCCTGTGTGTGTGTGTGTGTGTGTGTGTGTGTGAGAGAGTGTGTGAGTGTGTGTGTGTGTGTGAGTGTGTGTGTGTGTGTGTGAGTGTGAGTGTGTGTGTGTGTGTGTGTGTGTGTGTGTGTGTGTGTGTGTGTGTGTGTGTGTGTGTGTGTGTGTCTCTGTGTGTGTGTGTCTCTGTGTGTGTGTGTGTTTGTACTTAACAAGCTCAAATTTGCTTTCACCTGAGCGTGAGAGAGGATCATAGGATAACTTGTATGCTGTGAAATTCCGTCTGTTAAACACATTTTCTGAAAAAAGAAAGAAAAAATGGTTGTTTGCATATGCAACGTAAATCTATGGGGAGTTTTTGAAGGAAATTAACACTTTTTTTAAAACTTTTATGGATGTTATGAAAGATATAGTAAGTATGAAAAACACCATTGCACAAAAAAATTGAGCTGTTTTCAACACTGATAATAATAAAAAGTGATGGTAAAAACATGAAGACTGGAGTATGATGCAACAAGTAAATTACATTTAAAAATATATTCACATAGAAACAGTTATGGAAGATATAAATGCAACTTTTGAAAGAACTTCTTCCTAAAATACTAAAATCTTGCCAACCCCAAAGCGTTTGTGTGTACGTGCTGAAGTTTAATTGGATCTTCTTGATTTTATTGTTGCTGGTCTAAACTGGAAGTTTGAAAGCCCAGCTTAAGGGCCAGATCAGATAGACGTTCTCCACTATAAACTCCTTGTTTTGGGTCACACACAACAGCTTTTAAAGTGCTCAGGCACCAGATAATAAAACGTTTAACACTGTACGCAGGAGAGATGAGAGAACGGCCGGACCAGCATGAGCGTAGTCTCTCATTTAGAGATCTTCACATGCTTTAAACCTCTATATGTTCATTTACTAGATCCTGTAAAAACAGCCACAGTGAGGCATGCTGGGAAGTGTGACGTGCAAGAGGCGGAGCTTCGTGAAATCCAGTCACGCTAAACTCTCAGCACTAACACAATAAAGAAACATCATAACATACACAACTGCAAATGCAAGCTTTTCATAATTCCATATTTACGAGTTGGGAAGTCGTAATTGTGATACAATTTAAATATGTTTGGTCGCAGTAAGATGGCAATGTACCTTTTCTGCTTTTTTAACTCTACATCTATAAAATGACGAGTAAAGAATTCATATCTGGTGTGTTTTTGCTTTTTATTCGATTAGTGAAATTGCTTTAAATTGAATTGTTATATGATATTGTAATTGTACATTACTGTGGTATTTTGTTCATGCAACGAGGGTTATTATAGTTAACTAAAACCACAAAAAACATTTTAGTTTATTTATAAAATAAACATTAACTGAAATAAACAAAAAAAAATTCAGCTAGTTGCCAAGGCCAACGCAATATTTCTATTTTTTATTTAGTTTAACTTGATTTTAAGCCTAGTAAAATACAATAAAACTTAATTAAATTAAATAAATAAATTGTTTAACAATTAATAAAAACTATATTTAATATATTTTAATAAAATATATAAATCTGTAAATATTTACTGTGGTATTAAAATAACACTGAATGCAGCCTTATAGCTAATTATAGTCAAAAGCATCAAACATGGTTTCTCATACGATCATCCCACAATGCAATGCGCTAGACTTTGCCTTCCTTGTCCTGTTTGATGACTGAATTAGAAGCAATATGATCACATCAGTCATTTTACTCTTAAATCATTATTTGATTGGACTGCATTTTACATTAGATCGATAAGTGATTATGCATGAGATGGTAAATAAATGCCACTTACGGACTTAAAAATGCTAATTCGGTCATGTGATTGAAACACACTGTGTAGTATGCAGCAAGCAGTATGTTAGTCTGACTCAGTAACGCTGCTTTAATCATTTCTACAGCTGGTTTGTGTTCCTGTCATGGATGGAAGTATTCAAGAGGCATTTTTGAATATTCATGAACACACACAGCAAACATTTTCTCTGCAAATAGGAAAATATCTAGCAGTGATCCAGTGTCAAGCTGAATGATTGGTAAATGCAATTACATGACAGGCCACTAGGGGGATTCATCCCATATTAATTAATAATAAAATAGCTTTTATTACAGAATATCTCTCATTTCTCGTTCTCTCTCTTCAGATTCCTGTGATGCCGGCAGTGTAAGACTTCATTCAGCTCTGTTCATACAGACCGAACAAATATTTGCCTTCGTCATTATGACCCTAAATCATCATAATCTTACCCCTGTCTCTCTGCAACACACACACTTTATAAAGTCAGAGCAGCACAAGAGGACATTGTACAGAAAAGGGTCAGGTTGGAGGCCGATATTGTATTTTATAACTCTGAGAATTATACATTTTAATTCAATGTAGTTCAGATCTTGTTTTTATATAAATCAAAAACTACAAATATGGGTCAATGGCGTGATGGTAGACTCAAAATTGGATTCATACATAAAATGACTAAATAACCCTTTTGTATGATGATTTTGTTTATGTTTTAAATTAATTGTAAAAAAAAAAAAATTATATGTAATTAAAAGAAAAGAGTTGCAATGTTTTGGTATCTCACAACATCTCAAGGTCATGTCTAATATAAAATAAAATATGACTATCATGACCTTTATATATTTATATATAAAAATCTTAATGACGAGTATTTTGATTTCCTGTGTGGTTTATCAGTTATTCTCCTGATTTTGGTGACAGTTGGAGGGTTATATGGCGATTCTGGTGTGTGTGTGGTGTGTGTGTGTGTGTGTGTGTGTGTGTATTTATGCACAACATTCTTGCCAGTTCTCCTCATCTGTCTTGAGGCAGCAGGAAATTAGTAGATTTCCCTTTAAACCATGTGATTTACGGCTCTCTACATTCAATACACGCACACACACACACACACACACACACACACACACACACACACACACACACACACACACACACACACACACACACACACACACACACACACACACACACACACACACACACACACACACACACACACACACCCATCTATAATCACCTTACAGCACTTCATTTCACTAATAAATGAGTGACAGAGAGAAGGGATGGACTAATATATCCATCACACACACACTCCTGCCCCGGGGGATGGAGGAATAAACATTTAATTTCCCCTGGCCAGCATACAGGACGTTTTATATGATGTAAGAAAGAGTGAGTGTGTCCAAGGAGGGGTTGGACAGAGATTAGGTGATTATACCATTGGCACACTAGCGCGCTGTTTCGTTGGTTCTTACGTAAGAGGCGCAGAAGTCTTGTATTCTTTTCAATAAAACGCCATCGGTTTGACTACTAACATTCAGTATTGATAATGCACTACTGATATATATATGAGCTTAAATAAAGCAATTATAATGCATATAAAACTGCACACTACCGAAAACCCAGTGAGCTTCTTTTGCAGATTTGAAACGCTCTATATTCACGATACAAGAACAGAGTTTCTTACATCAGGAACACACAAACTTTAGTTAGCACATGCAATCCATACAACTCCAGCCCATCAATTAACATCTTGTGAAGTGAAAAGCTGTGAAACGATGTCTATCATATAATATATATATCTTTGGACTCATTCTGACGGTACCCATTCACTGAGATTATACTGTATTCATGTGACAAATAAGCCTTGAAGGATCAGAGGATCCATTGCTAAGCAAGTGATGCAATGCTACATTTCTCCAAATCTGTTCTGATGAAGAAACAAACTCATCTACATCTTAAATGGTCTTATTAGTGAAAAATACTACAGTCAATGCAAGGCTGCCTTAAAAATAAAGGGATCTTTGAAAGCAACAAAATGTTTAGGATAATTCCTTGAAGGGCCCACTGCAGAGCTGCACGAGGGGCCTGTACACAGAGGAAGCTTCGGCTCCATTTCCAGGCCAAATTGAAGTCACCATCTGCTCCCATTAATAAGGCTTCTGCTCTGTGGTTAAAAACTAGCAATAAAATACATGTTGGTTTCAGGCACTTTTACAAATAAGCGACATTGTCAATTCAGCCTTGTATTTCTGTTCCTGTAACTCTCTATACAGCTGGTACGTTCTTGAAGAATACAGCAAACAGGGCCAAACCAGTTTTTAGCAAAACCTTTTAATTTTTTTTAAAATATAACACATAAAAGTAATTAAAATACCGTTTTGGCAACTAAAAATGTTTCTGTTAAAAATGCCAAATTGAAAGATTCGCACAAAAAAGGCAAAATATTTTTAAAAACTAATTTTGAAAAAGCGAAATAAAAAAAATACGCAAAACAAAAATTATAGTAGGGGCTTTTTAATAAAATCTTAATGGTTCAACATTTGAAAATGAAGATACTAAGACAGCAACACATTTATTATATTATGAAGTGTATTTATGTATTATATTTATATATAATAAATCGACAAACGCAATTTTTTTCACTAAAATTTTTAGCAGAACAATTGCAATTCGAATAAAACAAATCAAATTGTAATTGCACACACTGTAATTATTCTGATTTTCAAAAAAATTGCCACAGGGAATACCAGTTTTATGAGCAATTCATTCAGTCACATGATTTTATTTCTAGGAAATGATTCAATAAATATATTTCTGTCACAGTTTAAGCACTTTTTAATAAATAAAAAACGTTTTTTTTATCATGCACGTTTAAATACTATTATATACAGTACTAATGGGAGCAGATGTTTTCTAGGAACTGTACTGTTGTATACAGAGTGCCATACGAGGCTGTGTTACAGACTATCGTGGACTACACTGAGACCAGGCGAGTCCTGGAGCTGCAGCGCAGCAGTGCAGGAAGGGGTGCAGATTTCACATGGTGAACTGAAAGGAGGCCTTTAGGTTGGTTGGACCTCTCAGTCCGTCCGCTGGCATTAGACTAGCACAGCTGGCCAGTAAGCATTCCATACATTTACACAGGAAATTAAGTACCTGAGGCCTTCGTACCCAGCAGCACTGGTTCACTCACAAACACATACATGGCAGCATTACGTGCTACGGCTCATGCCGGCTAACTATTCTGCTTGCATGCAGCTCGAGTTTTCTTGAGGTCTGGCGAAATGTTTCATGCCATCCTCCTACGTTTTGGGCAAAACCGGGCACGTACTGGATACACAGAAGGTATGCAAATATTGTTGTGTACACATGTTAAAATAAAGACAACCTTGTAAACAAAAAATATCTATTTTGTCTGTGTTTGCTTAAAGCTGTAGTTAGTGTGTGCATGTGTGTGTGTGGTGTGTGTTGTGTGTGAGTGTGTGTGGTGTTGTGTGTGTGTGGTGTGTGTGTGTGTGTGTGTGTGTGTGTGTGTGTGTGTGTGGAACAGCTGTCACAGCCCATATTTGGATGATGAAAAAAGGTGTTTCAGACTGAGATGCATAGCCTGTGTAATTATCATAGCTTGTGTTTATGTGTGTGTGTTTAAGCGAGTTATACTTTGGGGATACTTGTGCAGAAAAATGTCCCCGGAAGGTCGGTAAATATAACCTTCATTTAGGAAAACAGAATAAATAAAACTAGATTTACATGTTATACTTTGCAGAACTCAATGCCAGGGTGCTGTGGCTGATCACTGGGGCGCTGTAAAGAAGTTGTAAACAAGCCAACATTCACGAATGAGTTTCCGTAGCACAAACAGTTAGTAATTATTACACAGCGAGGTTTAAGAACACGGAGAACAGTGATGCTTGGATTAAAAAACATAAAATAAAATAAAATAGAACAATAAATACAATGAAATAAGCTGTCAATATATGTGATATAATAATAAAACTGTATAATTATATATAATACAGCTGTAAAGGGTTTGCTATTTTGAATGGTAAACAAAGCAAGATTAATTCAGGCAAAACTCAGTTTGAATTTCTGAGGCAACAAAAGTTACTAACTTCACACAAAAGTCTTAGAACATAGTGATGTTTGGATTGGATAAAATATCAACTTATGTTCATTTACTGTTATTCATTATTTAAAAACTGCAACATAAAAATGAACTGAATTAATCAGCATGCAATTTGCGTTGCAAACACAATTTAAATACAATTTAACTAAATTGTAAAAGGGGTACATAATTTCTTATTGTTTGGATAAAATGTCATTCGAAAAAAAATAATAAATGAATAAATGGTGTCAATTTAATATGTTTTTTTATATACAACATAAAATGTAAAATAATATAAAAAATCACTGATGTATTTGAATTCATTTTGACACAAATTATGCTAATATATAAAAATAAAATATAATCAATATTTCTTATTCTAAAATAAAAAAATGTGTTAAGGATGTGTTATTTTTGAGTTAAGGATAATTTATAGCCTTATAATTAGCTTTAACTGAAGCAATAAAGTGTTACTTTCTTATTTTGAAAAGCGAGGTATTTATGTATGTAAGCAGTTTTGCCTTATCTCCTCTACATCTCTTCTCTCTACTCACCTCTCTCTCTCTCTCTCTCTCTCTTCTCTCATCCTCTCTCTCTCTCTCCTCTCTCTCTCTCCTCTCTCTCTCTCTCTCTCTCTCTTCTCTCTCTCTCTCTCTCTCTCTCTCTCTCTCTCTCCTCTCTCTCTCTCTCTCTGTTTTATGTCATTCTGCATGTTCTAATTCTATTCTAAATGCCTTGATTGCCTCTCGCTGTCTCCAGTGCTGTTACTGCTGTGTGATTGTGGCTGCTGCAGTCTGTAAAAAGCAACAACAAACCATTAGCTGTGCCTCAGAAATCTCTTAAGTACAGACTGAGATGGGCAGAGAGAGAGAGAGACAGACCGGAATGAGCTGGGGGGGGTGAAGACAGAGAGAAAGTCGACCTCATATACATTTAAGAGCCTGCACTCCTCCTTTGGTTGTTTGTCATAAAAAAGCAGCGATTGTCATTCACACAGTGGAATGTGAAGGAGGCAAACACACACACACACACACACACACACACACACACACACACACTCACACACACACACAACACACACACCACACACTCACATCACACACACACACACACACACACACACACACACACACACACACACACACACACACACACACACACACACACACACACACACACAGATAATGATGGTGTCTGACCTTTAGAAATACATCCTGAACAATTCTACTTTCTCAAACACACATGCATGCTGAAATACTTTTAGAAAGTGCTTAAAATAATAATTCACCCACAAAAAAATGTAATTCCCTAAATGACAAAAAAAACTAAAATACATAAAAACATCATTATTTTCATTGCCACATTGCCATTAAGTTGTGTCACATAAACCAATAAACAACAAATAAATACAATACAATAAAATAATAATAATAAAGGTTTTAGTACATGAATAAAGATGCTGCACATTACTTAAACTTAATTGCATCACAACAAAATACAAATTTAAGCAATGTTTCAATCAACCAACCTTCCTCAAGCTTACTAAATAATAATATTAGAAGATATTTTTTTAAATAGTAATTAATAAATAAGTAAAAATCGGAGTAAATAATGGCACAATTTCCATTTCTGGGTGAACTTGCATTAACACAAAATGTATTTTACGCAATATTTCAGTCAGTCGACCTTTCTCAGGCTTACTAAGTAATACAAATTCATAAATAAATAATACTGGTAAATAATAAATTAATAACTAAATTATAGAAAATTATAAATTGATAAACGAACAAATAATCTAATTATTTTAAATGTAAATAATAAATAAAAATCTGAGTAAATAATGCACAATTTTCATTTCTGTGTGAACTATTTATTTTTTATGTTCAATTAGGCTAAACGCATACAGACTAATGTGTATTTGTTTCCTTAGAATTACACTAAAAGAACAGAATCTGTTTTGTGCTTGAATATGGTTTGGTTATGTAAGTGAACACTGAGTTGTGATTGACACCTACATGAACTCTGTAATGAATAATATTGAGGCATGTGTAAAATGACTTCTGTGACTGATGCATGATGTTAATTGGTTACAGTCATCTTTGCTGTCATAAGAAACAATAGACACTCACACAAAAGCTCACTGCAGTTTTGACTAAATCTGTGCACCAGATTCACTATTCTTCATCCTTCACTGCCAAGAGCCTGTAACACGATTAATGCTTATCATGAAATGCTTTCTTTGCAAAAACTCTGCATTCCCGAACCCTACAGAACAGTCATATTAATCCATATTCTTTCACAGACAATCATTAACACCTTCCACAAAGAGGGTAAGTCACAGAGGGTCATTACTGAAAGGGAGGAGTGGCTGTTCAAGGAGTGCTGTATCAAAGCATATTAAATGCAAAGTTGACTGGAAGAAAGAAATTGGGTAGGAAAATGTGCACAAGCAACAGGGATGACCGCAAGCTTGAGAATACTGTCAAGCAAAGCCGATTCAAACACTTGGGAGAGCTTCACAAGGAGTGAACTGAAGCTGGAGTCAGTGCATCAAGAGTCACCACGCTCAGACATCTTCAGGAAAAGAGCTACCAAGCCACTTCTGAAACCAGAAACATCGTCAGAAGCATCTTACCTGGGCTAAGGAGAAAAATAACTGGACTGTTGCTCAGTGGTCCAAAGTCCTCTTTTCAGATGAAAGAAAAATTAGCATTTAATTTGGAAATCAAGGTCCCAGAGTCTGGAGGAAGAGTGGAGAGGCACAGAATCCATGTTTGCTTGAAGTCCAGTGTGAAGTTTCCACAGTCAGTGATGATTTGTGCTGCCATGTCATCTGCTGGTGTTGGTCCACTGTGTTTTCTGAAGTCCACAGTCAACGCAGCCCATCTACCAGGAAATTTTAGAGCACTTCATGCTTCCTTCTGCTGACAAGCTTTATGGAGATGCTGATTTCATTTTCCAGCAGGACTTGGCACCTGCCCACACTGCCAAAGGTACCAAAAGCTGGTTCAATGACCATGGTGTTACTGTGCTTGATTGGCCAGCAAACTCGCCTGACCTGAACCCAGAGAATCTAGATGAGAGACACCAGACCCAACAATGCAGATGACCGAACCAGAGTATCATGAGAGGACACCAGACCCACGAGAGCCCCTTAAATCGAATTAGATGAGAGACACCAGATCAAAACAAAGCAGAGAGACAGGTTTTCCAGACCCAACAATGCAGATGACCTGAACCCAGAGAATCTAGATGAGAGACACCAGACCCAACAATGCAGATGACCTGAACCCAGAGAATCTAGATGAGAGACACCAGACCCAACAATGCAGATGACCTGAACCCAGAGAATCTAGATGAGAGACACCAGACCCAACAATGCAGATGACCTGAACCCAGAGAATCTAGATGAGAGACACCAGACCCAACAATGCAGATGACCTGAACCCCAGAGAATCTAGATGAGAGACACCAGACCCAACAATGCAGATGACCTGAACCCAGAGAATCTAGATGAGAGACACCAGACCCAACAATGCAGATGATGAACCCAGAGAATCTAGATGAGAGACACCATACACCAGACCCAACAATGAGAGACACCAGACCCAACAATACAGATGACCTGAAGTCAGTGAATCATGAGAGACCCAGACCCAACAAGAATCTAGATGAGACACCAGACCCAACAATGCAGATGACCTGAAAGCCCCCAGAGAAATCTAGATGAGAGACACCAGACCCAACAATGCAGATGACCTGAACCCCAGAGAATCTAGATGAGAGACACCAGACCCAACAATGCAGATGACCTGAACCCAGAGAATCTAGATGAGAGACACCAGACCCAACAATGCAGATGACCTGAAGGCCGCTATCAAAGCAACCTGGGCTTCATTACACCTGAGCAGTGCCACAGACTGATTCGTCTCCATGCCACGCCGCATTGATGCAGTAATTCATGCAAAAGGAGGCCCAACCAAGTATTGAGTGCATAGAAATGAACATACTTTCAGAAGCCTGACATTTCTGTTTAAAATATCCTTTTTTTTATTGATCTTATGTAATATTCTACTTTTCTGAGACACTGAATTTTGGGTTTTCATTATCTGTAAGCCATAATCATCAAAATTTCAAGAAATAAAGGCTTGAAATATTTCACTCTATGTGTAATGAATCTATATAATATATGGGTTTCACTTTCTGAAATTAGTGACAAAAAATATTGACCTTTTTCATGATATTCTAATTTCTTTTAGATGTTCCTGTATACCTTCAATGCAATATAGGTCGTTTTGGATAAAAGCGTTGTCCAAATGCATACATGTCAATGCAAATATCAGTGAATAATCAATAATTAAAATGACTTCAATTGTGAACATTGTCTCGTTTCTCTCACAAAGGTATCATGCGACTTCGGAAGACTTAGGACATAGCACATAAGCTGAATGGACTGCTTCTAAGGTGCATTTTTTGAGATATATTATTGAACATACCCTGGTCATTATATGCTTTTCTTGATTAAAGGTTTCTTTAAAAAAATGAAAGGTTTGTTTTGTATTACTTATTTAGATATATGATCCTTTTTTAAATGCTGTCTTCTGCTCATTGTGTTACTGTTTGTACAGCATTATGGTCAACGTTGTTGTTTTATTCAGTGCTTTAGAAATAAATTT
>CM049812.1:1328805-1366305 GCA_027422405.1 Ptychobarbus kaznakovi | reverse complement strand
ACGTTATGTGAATTTTCGCAAGAAGTTGAGAATATTTTTTTTACTTTTGTTAAACCTACTCGAAAATCAAACAGGCGTTATCATTAAGCACAAACATATTCAGTCTAAGCAGGATAACGTTACATTTTGCTTATATATAGTTGTTTATTTTTGTAAAATTGTTACTTTAGAGAGTTCAAAGGTAATCCATATTTTAAAGCTGCTTTAAAGATTGAAATAAAAATTCGAATTGCTACAAAATTGTTTTTCGAAGAAACATGTTTGTGTAAATAAAACTTACTGAACCTATAATGAAACATATTAATTCAAAATGTCAACCTCTTTGTTTTGCATAAAGCACCAGCTTAGTGTGATATCCTTTGCAGTTGAGAATAAATGTAGGTGATACTGTACAGGAGATGCTCATAACATGAAAAACTCTTTTAAAATAAGATATTGATGTGCAATAGGGCTGCGGCTGTACAAATGCATCATAGATGTGTGTGTGTGCATTAATTAGGTTCAGGAATATTCTTTGAGTGAAAAGGTGAAATGTGTCATAGAAAACTAAATGGAGTGTTTTGGTGCAGAGAGCAGATCGAGGTGTGTGTGGAAATCCTGGGTCGTGTCCTGCAGGCTTTAGAACCCATCCAGCTGGCTCAGAGCTACAAGATGGCGCTCCAGAGCGGACTGAATCATCCGAACGACTCGGTCAGAGTGCTCACGCTCACACAGGTCAGTGCTGAAGGTGCTCTAAAGAGCGCAGCGGTCTGTCCATGTCTTCAGCAGCCTTGGATCCAGACGTGTTTTTTGTTTCAGATCGGCCGTGTGGCTGGTCACGCTGATGGAGTGACCCAGATGCTGAACAGTGCAGAGATCCTGCGTGATGTGATTCAGTGCATTACCGTCGAGCGTATCGCTGTGGCCAAAGAGGTACTGAGACCCACGCTGCACTGCAACACCACTGTTATTTTTTAATGTGTTCCTGTGGCTCAGTGGTTAGAGCATTGCGTTAGCAGCGCAAAGGTTGTGGGTTCGATTCCCAGGGAACACATATACTGACAAAAAAAATGTATAGCTGCTTTGGATAAAAGCGTCTGCTAAATGCATAAATAAATGTAATGAAATGCATTAAAGTTTGCATTTTTCCTTTAATTCGGCTTTGTTGTGTTTTTGGTCAGGCGATAGCTGCCCTCAGTAAACTCAGCAACACGAAGGCGGGTCTTGATGCTCTGTTCCGCTCTGATTTTCTGAACAAGCTGAAGGACGTGATGCTCACCAATGACATCATCAGATACAGAGTTTATGAGGTTCGTGATCATCTATGGATGGAAATCATCTGTGGATTTAAGCGTAATCAAGTGTGTTCTGCTGTGTGTGTGTGCAGTTGATAGTGGAGGTGTCCGCAGTGTCTCCAGTGTCTCTGGGTTACTGCGCCAACAGTGGTTTAATCTCACAGATGCTGGAGGAACTGACCGGAGATGATGTGTTGGTCAGGTAATGATCTCACACACACAAACATAATATGATAATACTATTTAAAATGCATTTATGCGTACAGAGATTGAACTTATTTTCTTCTCTTCCCAGAGCAACAGCTATAGAGATGGTGACCAATCTGGCTCAGAGTCAACATGGCCGTCAGTATCTGACACAGCAAGGCATCATGGATAAAATCTCCAACATGATCATCGCTGCAGAATCCGACCACTTCTCAAGCCTTTACTTGCCAGGTGTGTGTGTGTGTGTGTGTGTGTGTGTGTGTGTGTGTGTGTGTGTGTGTGTGTGTGTGTGTGTGTGTGTGTGTGTGTGTGTGTGTGTGTGTGTGTGTGTGTGTGTGTGTGTGTGTGTGTGTGTGTGTGTGTGTGTGTGTGTGTGTGTGTGTGTGTGTGTGTGTGTGTGTGTGTGTGTGTGTGTGTGTGTGTGTGTGTGTGTGTGTGTGTGTGTGTGTGTGTGTGTGTGTGTGTGCGTGTGTGTGTGTGTGTGTGTGAATCTGATTCTGTTGAGTTGTGTGTTTCATTTGATTTCTGAGTCTGGAAATCTTAAAAAGCCATGGAAAAGTCATGTAAATTGATTAATATAAAAAATATCTATCTATCTATCTATGTCCTTATTCAGCAGTCATTTAAAATGTCATGGACATTTTTTTTATATAAATATTTTAATATTATAAATATTACTACTACTTACTTTTAAACCTTTATCGTTTTTAAATCCTTATATTGTTGGAAATGTCACATAGTTACATTGTTGTAAATATAGTTTTTCCTCTCTGTTTTTATTATTATTATTATTATGATAGGACTGTTGAAGTTCTTTGGCAGTCTGGCGATCATGGACAGTCCTCAGCAGGTCTGTGAGAAGTACCCAGTGTTCCTCGAGGTGGTCTTCTCCAAGGCCATGAACCTTGACCCCACACTGACTCCTGTTGCCCTGGATACTCTCGGAGTGCTCGGCAGCACAGTGGAGGGAAAGCAAGTCCTGCAGAAAACAGGTACGCATCTTGGGAACGCATCTGCACAATATACCATTCAAAGCGAAGCCTGTTTATGTTTCAGATCTGCTTTTAATAAAACCTGTTAGTTCAGTGAAGTTATGGCATGCTATAATGTACAGTACCAGCACGACAAGCGCGTTTATAACTAAAGTTTTCCATTTAGAATTAATTTTTTTTTATAGAATTTAACAATTGCATAAATTTGAATAATGTTAACTTATAATAATATTTACACTGAATTGCAATTTCAAGTTTAATACAGTTGCTATCCACAGAGCAGTTTTGGTTGTGTTGATTAATTTCTCTGTTAAACACAAAATAGCAATTGAACTGCAAACTCTGACATTAATTATTTAACATTAATTCTTACGTTAATTCTCTGTATAACTTACAGCATTATCCAAGAGAGAATCACTTCCATATGTAAGCACAAGGGACATTAAAACTGAAATATTCCAAAATGAATCCAAATTGAATCTGTAATCTTTGGAATTGTTCAATAAATATAGTTTATATTTAAACTGCTGTAACCTTTTTCTTTAATATGTAAGGTAAGGGAAACTAAAATCTAAATATTCCCAAATGATTCTGAATTGAATCAAATGAATAGCTGGTGAATCTGATTCTAACCAGAATGAATCCGTATCTTAGCCCCTCTAGTCACAGGGACGCTTGTTCCTCACTCATCCGTCTGTTACAGGAGAGAAGTTCATGTCTGTGCTGAAGAGAATGAGTAAAGTGGCCGCTGATGGAGCCACTGATCTCCGGGTCAGATGTTTGGAGGCTCTGGCTCAGCTGCTCACGTTACCTGTGAGTGTGTCGCTGTGTTTTTCAGAGGAATTGTGTTCAGATGATGGCTTTTGCTGTGAGATGTCTGTGGTGTGTGTAGGTGGAGCAGCAGACGGATGACCTGTTACTGTTGACCGAGTCGTGGTTTAACTGTCTGAGCTCTCAGCCCATGCAGATGATCCGAAACATAAGCACACAGCCCTTCCCAGAGCTCCACTGCAGCGCGCTACGAATCTTCACTGTAAGAGAGTGTGTGTGTGTGTGTGTGTGTGTGTGTGTGTGTGTGTGTGTGTGTGTGTGTGTGTGTGTGTGTGTGTGTGTGTGTGTGTGTGTGTGTGTGTGTGTGTGTGTGTGTGTGTGTGTGTGTGTGTGTGTGTGTGTGTGTGTGTGTGTGTGTGTGTGTGTGTGTGTGTGTGTGTTTAGGTGTGTTCGACTTCATGCAGTGCTGTTGCTGTACAAACCGGTTACAAATTTTGTCTTGAAATGTCACAAACATATATTGCGACAAAATAGAAAAAATAAATATAGACCCAACTTTATTGGTATTTAAACAGTTAAGGCTTATGTTGAACTTTATTCTTGTTCATACAGGAGCAACATTTATTACATTTTACAGTACTTTTGACTTTCTCTCCACAATTCAGTCTCTCAAATCTGACTTTTAATAATTCTATTAAAGTTTTCCATCTCCCAATTCAGAGTTTAACTTTTTTTCCCTCACGTTTCTGAGATTAGATTTCACAATTTAGACTTTTCTCACAAATCGAAAAAAAATCTGAATTGCGAGGAAAAAAGTCAGAATTGAGATTTAAAAAAATTCACAATTAACTTTTTTCTTTATTCCTTGGAGTAAATTAGCTTCCATAATTTTAAACTCCTTCCTCGACTGCAAGCAGTGAATCTCTCTGATTTGTTAAATCCAGCTGAAGTCGAACAATGCTTTGTGTGTGTGTGTGATCTCTTTAAATGCATGTTTCAGCTGTTGTCTTCTTTGTGACGTGTCCAGGCCATTGGCTGTCAGCCGTGGGCTCAGCAGCTGATGATGGACACTCCTGGATTCGTGGAGTGGGTGATGGATCGCTCCGTGGGGACGGGAAAGGAAACCAAGGATTGTAAATTTGAACTGGTGGGGATGCTGCTGTGCTCCTCCAGTGTTAAGGAGATCTTTGGAGCGCACAATTACTTAAAGCTGAAGACCTACCTGAACGAGGGACCCTATCACATCAATGCTGTGCCTTCAGTCACCACAGAGGGAGCCGACTAACACACACATTTATACACATACATCTGTAAGAGTTGCATTTTTCCTACTGTCAAAGGTTAGTTTTTCTGTCGAGTCCAGATCAAATGTGACCAAAAGCTCTTTAGACAGTTCACAGCATTTAAACACACACATAGCGCTTCAAATGTTTATATTTCCAGGTGTCAATGCTTTCTGTTTGTATCTTCTTGTGCCATTAAAAAGTACATTTAAGTGGTTTGGTTCTGAAACTATTTTTTAAATATGCACTACCATTAAAACATTTGGAGTCAGTAAGGTGATTCAGTGTTGAGTTTTACTCCACAAACCTTGTTGCACACACACATGCACTCCTCACAGCCTCACAGAGGTAACAATATGTACAAAAATACAAATAACACTTCTTTCACACATCCATCAAATCATACAAACTCTTTCGAGGCACGTTGGTGAGGTGGCACTCTGGAAGATGGGAGAAAGACTGGACTGGTCCATTTCTTTGCTGGATGTTCATGAAACCGAAACCCTGCGATTATAATCTGAGTGATGCATGTGGTCTGAATGAGAGTGTATTTGATTGGCCAGTTAAAATGAAGGCATAACTTCAGTTACCCCTTCAACAACTCTTTCATTCACATTTACATTTATGCATTTAGCAGACGCTTTTATCCAAAGCGACTTACAGTGCATTCAGGCTATACATTTTTTTGTCTTTACATGTGTTCCCTGGGAATCGAACCCACAACCTTTGCGCCGCTAACGCAATGCTCTAACCACTGAGCCACAGGAACACTGTGGCTCAGTTCACCTGAGTGGAAAAACATCAACCCAAATATCAGTATTAGCAGACATGCTTTCAACAGCTTAAGGACAAACAGTGAGTTGCAGCAAACCCCTGCATCACATTGGCCAAATTTCGCATACAAAAAATGTCCAGTCTATTGTCAATAAATTCATCAAACAACAGTAAATGCAACTGCACCTTTAACTTAAAGGGACAGTTTGCCCAAAAATGACAATTCTGTCATCAGTGTCATTCCAGTCATGTATGAGTTTCTTTATTCTGTTGAACACAAAATATATATTTAGTAATGCTGGTAACCAAACAGTTGATGGTAGCCATTGACGTCCATATTATGGACAAAAAAAAATACTATGTAAGTCAATCGCTACCAACAACGTTTGGTTACCAACTTTCTTCAAAACATCTCCTGTGTTCAGCAGAAGAAAGAAACAAAACAGCAGAAGATCCAAATCCAGTCATTTCAATAGGTATCCAAGCAATCATGTTCATGTGTTCCAGTTCATGGGTCTCCACACTATTGACAACACACTGGGTTTTTTCCCTGTGAAATTCTGCAAATGTGACTAAACTTTTTACATTTATAATTATACGAGTTTTCTTAACAACAATCACGCAACAACATCAAGGGATCTATTAATGAAATTTCATTACAATTTAATGGTGAAGTGTGTAATTTCGAATCCATTAGGGACCAAAATAATGACTTCAATTTGGTATTCTTTTGCAGTTCTTAAAGTAGGAATAAGACTTTCTGATCTGAATGAAACGCAGGTATCAGCTTAGTCATGGTTTACTTATAGCTGGAAAACATCAAAGAGGTTACCTCATCTATAAAGAGATAATTCAGCCAAAAATGAACATCCAAACCTGTATGGCTTTCTATCTAGTGTTAAACACAAAAGAAGATATTTTGGGTCCAAACAACATCGGACCCCATTGACTGTCAACAGTATAGACAAAAAAACACAGACCTTTTGTGTTTCACAAAGTCATGCAGGTTTGGTGCGACATTAGTGGGTATATAATCAAAGGATCGTTGATACGAGCGTGTAATGAATATTCATTAGTAATACTGATCGAACCATTGACTGGTTGATTAAATGTCAATACTTTGGATAGATCACACGCTTTATCCTCCCGTCCGCTTTGTTTTTGTCCAGCCATTTCCCACAAATGAAGATCGTGGTCACAGCGTTGGCCGTGTTTGTAATCTCGATCCTGCTCAGAAGCCATCCGGGACTGAGTCCGGAGCTATCGTGTTCCACGTGCATGCGGAGCAGATCGCCCAGGTCCAGCAGTTCCAGAATAAACCGGTTCGTGTGGCCGCGCTCAAACAGGTTCTGGAACTTCTTGGTAAGCTGCCTCTGGCCGGAGTCGCCGTTGGAGCCGAAGATGGTGATAAAGACATTGGCGTCGGTGCCTGCGCCCTTCTCGTCGCCCTGTGATAACGATGAGCTCGTATTTTACAGGTACGAGGCTTTGGGCCTTGCTGGTGAAGCTCTCGATGAACTTACTGCACTCGAAAGTCTGGAACTCGTCCCGTTTCGGGGAAAGAGGGATGGCGGCGACACAACGGAAGATATACCTGAGTGAAATAGGACAGATTATGGATAATACAGAGCATGCATATACTATCCTCAGTAGTCCAGATCCTAAGGTTTAAACTATAATTTAATGGCTGGTAGCCAATGACTTCCATTGTATTTTTTACCATACTGTGGAAGTCAATGGCTACCAGTAACTGTTTAGTTACCATAATTCTTCAGAATATCTTATTTTGTGTTCAGCAGAGAAAAAAAACCCTACAGGTTTATAAAAACTTGAGGGTGAGTAAATAATGACAATTTCTCTTTTTTGAGTCTCTTCAAAGTCCAAGATCACTCACTTATTGCCCAGCTCCTTCTCCGTGACAACAACCTCCTCCACAAACCAGGAGGCTTCCACTTTGACTTTCTTGCCATCTTTAGGGATGTGTCCAAGACAGATACTTGCGATGTCTCCCAGCTCCTTGGAGGAGAACTCAAAGCGGTCCGTAGCGCCTCTGAAATCACACAAGGAGCAGCGTAACACATGCTTACCGATAAGAAATGAAGACCAGCTGAGACACAAATGTGACACCTACCGTAAAAACCGCTTCTTTTTAGTCGAGTTCTCCATCACAAACTCTTTGGAACGTCCTTTCTTCCCTTCTAGAACGATCCAGGCGTTCTCTTTGGTTTCAGCGTCATCCGTATCTGCTGTCGTGACCAAGATCTCATATTCTGTAAGAGGAAAAACACATGCTGTTATATTATCTAATATCGAAAATAAATACATTTTACATATGCATATGCAAATAATTCAGATTTTTTATTGTTTTTCAAGACTTTTCTGCTGTATTTAATTGTTTTAAAACACAATAAAAACTGTAATATTGTAAAATATTATTACAGCTGTTTTCTATCGTAATATATTTTAAAATGTGATTTATTCCTGTGATGGCAAAGCAGAATTTTCAGCAGTCATTACTCCAGTGTCATTAATTAATAAGTAATAATTCTACTTTATAATGGTTCTTATTATTATCAAAGTTGAAAACAGTTTCTTAGCCTTATATTTATATATTTTTTATCAATTTGATCATTATATATATATATATATATATATATATATATAAATTATCAAATTATAAAATATATAAATACAAGACTAAGAAACTGTTTACACTTGTTTACAGATAAAACAAAAAAGATCAATATTTTCCATTAATTCATTCAAAAAATTAAGTACTTGAAATTGAACTTTCAATAAACGTTCCTGATCTTTTAGTGGTTCATCTGTGCATGTAATTCCAAAGAAATAATGTAATTCCCTTCAATCCTCTGTTATACACCATCCATTCTGTGTGTGTGTGTGTGTGTGTGTGTGTGTGTGTGTGTGTGTGTGTGTGTGTGTGTGTGTGTGTGTGTGTGTGTGTGTGTGTGTGTGTGTGTGTGTGTGTGTGTGTGTGTGTGTGTGGGCATGTTTATGTGGTTTATGAGGACACAAATTTGTATAATGACATGGGTATGTAGGTATTGTGTGAGGGTGTGTTTGCTTATAAATCATACAGAGTGAGTTTTTTTGAGGGTAGAAATGCACCGTCTCCTGTGAGGGCTAAGTTTAGGTGTAGGGTAGGTGTAGGGCAATGCACATACTTTGTACAGTATAAAAACCATTACGCCTATGGGTCCCCGTAAACCATGTGTGTGTGTGTGTGTGTGTGTGTGTGTGTGTGTGTGTGTGTGTGTGTGTGTGTGTGTGTGTGTGTGTGTGTGTGTGTGTGTGTGAACTCATGTGTGTCGTACTGGTTTTTTCATCAAAATCCACTGCATCGTTGTTGGCACACGCCAGCTCTCTCATTCTCTGTCCATCATCCTCGTTTTTGGCGAGCCAGCGGTCACACTGGAAACGAAACTTCTTCTCCAAGATGTCATCATGCACGTCCACATACTCCAGGTGCCAACCGGGAGCCAGACCTGTAAACAACACACTTGTTTTGAGCATGCAGTGGGAAAAAAATTATTTGATCCCCTGCTGATTTTGTATGTTTGCCCACTGACAAAGAAATGATCGGTCTATAATTTAAATGGTAGGTTTATTTGAACAGAGAGAGACAGACTAACAACAACAAAAATCCAGAAAAACTAATTTAAAAAAGAGTTATAAATTGATTAGCATTTTAATGAGTGAAATAAGTATTTGACCCCTTCACAAAACATGACTTAGTACTTGGTGGCAAAACCCTTGTTGGCGATCACAGAGGTCAGACGTTTCTTGTAGTTGGCCACCAGGTTTGCACACATCTCAGGAGGGATTTTGTCCCACTCCTCTTTGCAGATCCTCTCCAAGTCATTGAGGTTTGGAGGCTGACGTTTGGCAACTTGAACCCTCAGCTCCCTCCACAGATGTTCTATAGGATTAAGGTCTGGAGACTGGCTAGGCCACTCCAGGACCTTAATGTGCTTCTTCTTGAGCTACTCCTTTGTTGCCTTGGCCGTGTGTTTTGCGTCCTTGTCATGCTGGAATACCCATCCACGACCCATTTTCAATGCCCTGTCCCTGACGGTCCATGGCCCTGTCCATCGTCCCTTTGATGCGATGCAGTTGTCCTGTCCCCTTAGCAGAAAAACACCCCCAAAGCATAATGTTTCCACCTCCATGTTGGACGGTGGTGATGGTGTTCTTGGGGTCACAGGCAACATTCCTCCTCCAAACACGGTGAGTTGAGTTGATGCCAAAGAGCTGGATTTTGGTCTCATCTGACCACAACACTTACACCCAGTTCTCCTCTGAATCATTGGCAAACTTCAGACGGGGCTGTACATGTGCTTTCTTGAGCAGGGGGACCTTTCGGGCGCTGCAGGATTTCAGTCCTTTACGGCGTAGTGTGTTACCAATCGTTTTCTTGGTGACTATGGTCCCAGCTGCCTTGAGATCACTCGTGTAGTTCTGGGCTGATTCCTCACCGTTCTCATGATCAATGAAACTCCACGAGGTGAGATCTTGCATGGAGGCCCAGTCCGAGGGAGATTGACAGTTATTTTGTGTTTCTTCTATTTGCGATTAATCGCACCTGCTGTTGTCACCTTCTCACCAAGCTGCTTGGCGATGGTCTTGTAGCCCATTCCAGCCTGACATCCTTGGACAGCTCTTTGGTCTTGGCCATGGTGGAGAGTTTGGAATCTGATTGATTGATTGCTTCTGTGGACAGATGTCTTTTATACAGGTAACAAACTGAGATTAGGAGGCCTACCGTGTGTTTAACTTCCTAATCTACTCATCACGAGTGTTGTTCTGAGCGCTCTGATTGGCTCACCTGAGTTGTCGTGCCAAATGCGCACTTTCGAGAGCTCGCCCAAGCTGAGGATGTCAGGGAAGTGGAACGTGTCCATCTGTTTCCGCTCAAACTTGTTGGTGTTGTTGCTTTCTTTCAGAGTCAGCGTTCCAGAGTCACCGTTCTCTCCAAAAATAATCATCCACAGATTAGCATCGGTTCCAGCCGCTAAAAAGCAAGCAATCATAGGTTACAATCTGCTGTATCTGTGACCATAAACACAACCAATCGAAGAATTGTTGTTTAAGTAGTTGTAGACACTACAAAGAAGTGCGCACCAGTTACATCGCTGGTCTTCACAGAAACGGTGTAGGTGGTGAGCTCCACCATCTCCTCCTCATTTATTACTGCAGGCATCTCGCATATGAGCGTTCGCTTCGGCCCGTATGAGTGAGAAAGCCATTCCTCGTACATAAATAACGCCACGTCATCCGTCTGCAGGTTATGCAGTTCAATCTACATACATACATGCATTCATATTTTTAAAGGCTTGGGAAATTACAGTATACGTATGTCACTTTCTCTTACAAACCTTATCCAGGAACCAGTCGGGTCTGCTTCCAGAACCATCTATACGCATTCTCATCTTTCTCAAAGGAGCGATGTCCTCAATCTCCAGATTGAATGTGTCCTTCTGCCCTCGTTCAAACCTACACGCATTAAACACAAAAATGAGACAGTTTTAACATGTTTCAATGTATAATCATCATTTTTAAGATTTACTGTGGTCCCAGGTAACCAGGTTTGTTATAGTTAACTAAAATTAAAACCATAAAAAATGTAGTTACTTGAAATCAAACATTAACTGAAATAAAATAATACACAAAAAAATACTTATTTTATTTCAGCTATTTACTGTAAGTTTAGATGTAGAACTTGTACTAAAATGAAGTAAAATTAATCAAAAATAATACTAGACATTTAAAAAATGAATACAAATAAACAACAAATTTACTATAACTAAATCTAAAGTGAAAACAGAAAATATTAAAATAATGTCTAATCCAAAATATTAACAAAAAAGAATCATTGTCAATAAAAGAACAGCGCATGTAACAGGTTACATTCTAATTGTATTATTGTTTCTTAGATTCTTATATTTTTCAACTCAAATCAATATTTTTGCAAAATAAACTGCATGAAAACATTACATTTATATTGCAATAATCACCAGCTGACTGTACATTATCCTTGTGTTCCTGTGTGTGTGTGTGTGTGTGTGTGTGTGTGTGTGTGTGTGTGTGTGTGTGTGTGTGTGTGTGTGTGTGTGTGTGTGTGTGTGTGTGTGTGTGTGTGTTGTGTGTGTGTGTGTGTGTGTGTGTGTGTGTGTGTGTGTGTGTGTGTGTGTGTGTGTGTGTGTGTGTGTGTGTGTGTGTGTGTGTGTGTGTGTGTGTGTGTGTGTGTGTGTGTGTGTGTGTGTGTGTGTGTGTGTGTGTGTGTGTGTGTGTGTGTGTGTGTGTGTGTGTGTGTGTGTGTGTGTGTGTGTGTGTGTGTGTGTGTGTACCTGTCCTCTAATTTTGGCAGCAGCATTTCCTCTGACGTGCCGTAGACTCCAAACACAGTCATGTAGATCTGTGTGTCTGTACCTGCGTGCTGCACATCTCCTGTTATCACCGTTGCCTCATAGATCACCTAGAAGAAAAATACTTTTCATGAAGTACACTTACTGTAGTATACAGCAGCAAAATTGTAGTACAAACAGCATATTAGAATGATTTCTGAAGATTATGTGACACTGAAGACTGGAGTAAAGATGCTGAAAATTCAGTTTTGACCACAGGAATAAATTACGTCTTAAAATATTTTCAAATAGAAAAGTTATTTTTAAATGTTTAACAATATTAATGTTTTTACTGTATTTTTGATCAAATAAATGCAGCCTTTGTGAGCAGAAGAGGTTTATTGTTATTTTCAAAAACATAAAAAAATCATACCAACCCTTAACTTTTGAATAGTACAGTATATTCTGTAATAAAATATACTAATATGTAATAAAATAAAGAATAAACATGGGAAGTAAACACACATACATGAGCTATTTATATTTTAAGGCTGAAGGAAATGAAACGGTGTACCTTCTGTGGGATGTTGACGGTTTCTGCATCCTGTATATCAAAGAAACGGGCGGTGAGTCCGTCTCCTCGGTCTTTGGCCAACCAGCATTTACAGGGAAACGCGTAGCGCACTGCTTTAGTCGGCACGTCAACAGTCAACTCCTCCACTAACCAGCAGCTCTCTGGAGTCGCCCCATCATGACCCAACTACACACAACACAAACCAACAATCTGACATCTGCAGTATCTATTTGTACTGTACATCGAGCTTACAAATACAATCTACTGAATCCGTGTGTGTGCTTTCCCTCACTTCCACTTTCTTGATGTCACCAGCATCAGTTCCGTAACAGGTGAAGTAATCCAAGGACCCAGGCAGGAATCCGTTTGTCCCATCCAAGTCGAGCCAGAGGCGATCTGTCTTCTTGTTGCTCTTTCCTATGATGATGACATATACTCGGCTACTCGTCCCAGCATCCCGATCCCAACCCGTCGTCACCGAGAAGTGGTAGGGAATCACTACACACACATACATTTCATTGAATTTGTTGCCTCATATAAAATTCAACTAGAGAATAGTGCTGTTTACTCATTCAAAAACTTTGTGGGTGGTAGCCAGGGCTTTCAATTAAATTAAATTAAAAATAATAATTGTACAATATTATAAGTTGACATCCTAAATTAATAATATTTTTTTTTATTAAATTTTGTAAAATATATATATTTTTTTTAATTTGTCTGCATTTATAGGACAAAAAAATTACAATTTGCACTTGTCGAAGTTATTACAGCATTTCACTTACATTTTAACGCTGATCATATAATTGGTAACACTTTAAAATAAGGATTCATAACATGAACTAACAATGAACATTACTCCTTAAGCTTTTATTAAAGTTTATGTAAACATTTACGAATACATTTTTTGAATCAAAAGCTGTATCTGTTAACATTATTTAATGCACTGTAAACTAACAATGAACAATAATATTTTTTTACAAAATACTAATATTCACAAAGATGACTAGATGTGAAAAAATGAGACCTTATTGTAAATTGTTTGTTAGCATATAATTTGTAATGAAAATATTATATTAAATAATATAAAAATCCAAAGTTGAGCAAGTGATGGTCTCAGACCTTTGAAGCCCACTGTATGTTGTGGGTGGGACTCTATATGATTATACATACACGATCCTTCCTCGTCTTCTTCTTCTTCCTCCTCTGAATGCCGTTTCTGGTTTTTCTTGTTCATGTTGCTGTCCAGATTTGTCACTTTTTTAATTGGACAGAAGGCAGTCTCTCGCTCTCCCTCATACCCCTACACACACATGCACACAGTATATACATCTGGATGTACTCTAGACTAGTCTGTAACGCTGTAACATTGTTAACGCATGCATGCACGGGTGCACACATGCACACATGCAGGCAGACCTTAACGTAGAACACCCTGTCGATCCGTTTGTCCTCCTTCTTTCTCGAAAGCCATCGCTCACACAAAAACAGAAAGACTTCCTCCGTATCTTGGTCCAAAACTTCTACCTGTTCCAGGTACCATTCAGCACTCAGCATGCTGTTGTCATGGCGAATGCAGATCTTGAACACCTGGCCCAGATCCACGGCCTCCAGGGTGAATGTGTCCACCTGACCAATCAGAAGCAGTCATTGTCAGCAGCCAATCAGAGGACAGGTACACTACTGTTGAAATTGTATTGAGCAAAGGTGCATTAAAAAGTGATGATCAGTAAAGACACGTATGGTGTTAAAAACAAACAAAATGAGCAGCACAACTATTTTCAACACTGATAACAACAAGAAATGTTTCTTGAGCAGCAAATCAACATATTAAAATTATTTCAGAGGGATCATGTGACACTGAAGTAACAATGCTGAAAATTCCGTTTTGATCACAGGAATAAATTTCATTTTAATATATATATTAAAACAGAAAACTGTTCATTTGAATTGTAATAATATCTCATCATGTTTACTGTATTTTTGATCAAATAAATGCAGCCTTGGTGAGCAGAAGATACTTTTTTAATATCTTACCGACCCCAAACTCTGAATGGTAGTTTTAAATTATGTCTTTGTTTTAATGGTGTCATAATGTCTGAAGACACCGGATAGTAAAACCTGACTAGGTTCAATTTTCACCTAAAATGAATCCAAAATGAAGAAGCATTAGGATGATGTATTTGAGTGTCTCACCGATCCTCTCTCAAACTTGTTGCTGTTCTCAGACTTGCTGAGTTTGCGTTCTCCAGTGTCGCCCATGTCTCCGTAAAGAGTGATGAACACGTTGGCATCGGTTCCCGCTCCATACACATCCCCCGTGGTCACCGCCACTGTATATGTGTGTACTGCAACACACACATATATGCAAGTCTTCCTGTAGCTCAAATAGTAGTGCATTGTACTTGCAACACCAATGTCATGGGTTTGAATCCCAGGTTATGAATGAATCAAAAAATGTATAGTTTGAATGCAGTCATTACGCATAAAACTAGGAGTGTGCCGAATGGATAAATATAGTACATATAGGTGATTGTAAATGAAAAACTGTCCACACACTTACTCTCCAGCGCGTCGTCCACCTCTGTCTCGATGACTTTGAGGGTTCCGTCTCGTGATAGTTTCTCCACGATGATGTCAGACGGCACCATCTCTCGAATCGTCTCGCCGTCCTCCTCCGAGCGAGCCATCCATCCCTCACACGGGAATATTGCGGTCTCAGAGCCCTGCATCAACACACATTTTTTTTTTTTTTTTTTTTACTTTCCTCAAACAAGATTAAATTTCCATCAGATGCACATCACACATTATACATTTGAATACACTCATACCTAAGCACATATAAATCTACATTCATTTTACATGTATTTATATACCTACATGTGCTCATATATGCACCCGTTACATATGTTCTGTACACATTGAGGAGAAAATTAGGGGGGGATATATATATACATATATACATACAATAAAAATAAATATATGTATACATATATATACACATAAAAAAGGGAGGGGCACGAAAGAAAACTATATACATATAGGGAGTGATCTTTCTTTACATCAGAATACTGGTTACAAAATAAAATCAGGTCTATGAGATTTTGCATATTCGATCCATTTTTATCAACACACATTTTTGAGTCTTGACATGTTGAATATTAGTCCTTTACATTTTATTAAAGGAAACTTGATTAATATTGCCATCAAATGTTCATTCAAAGGTTAAAGGGATAGTTCACCCAAAAATGAAAATTCTGTCATTAATTACTCAGAAATTAATTGTAAGACCTTCATTCATCTTTGGAACACAAATTAAGATGTTTTTGATGCATTCAGAGAGCTCTCTGGCCCTGCATAGACAGCAAAGATCCTAACACGATCAAGGCTCAGAAACGTAGTAAGGACATCGTTAAAATAATCCATGTGATGTCAGGGGTTCAACCGTAATTTAATGAAGCTACGAGAATAGTTTTTGTGCACAAAGAAAACAAAGATAACGACTTTATTCAACAATTTGTCTCCTCCGCGTCACCTTGTGGCGCCATTTTGGAAAGTATCATACATAAACAACGTATGTAACGTATGCATGCTGTGTTTACATTTAGATCAAAGCATAAACAACGTATCCACGTACGGAGACGCTGACACAGAACAGCATATGTTGTTTACGTATGTGATACTCTCCAAAATGGCGCTATAGGGTGACGGATGAGATGAATTTTTGAATAAAGTCGTTGTAGTGAGTGTGGCGGGGCTGAGAGACGTGGGAACGGAGCGAGGCCGGTGGAGTTAATGATAATGAACAACACCTGCGCCAATCACCGGTCTCGAGTCCCACGGAGGAGCTCCGGAAGGATAAAAGGAGGAGTGACGACAGTGCAAGAGGAGAGAGGACCAGGCTTGGACTTTATTTTGTGTTTTGTGTGCGGCAGTCGTCCGTGAGGGGCTGCCGCTTTTCTTTTGTGTTTGTTTATTTTATTATTAAAGTGTTTGAATGTTCGCCGGTTCCCGCCTCCTTCTTCCCGATCTACGAATGTTGTTACAGACGTTATTTTTGTTTTCTTTGCGCACATAAAGTATTCTCGTAGCTTCATAAAATTACGGTTGAACCCCTGATGTCGCATGGATTATTTTAACGATGTCCTTACTTATATTTCTGAGCCTTGATCGTGTTAGGATCTTTGCTGTCTATGCAGGGTCAGAGAGCTCTCAGAATTCATCCAAAAATATCTTAATTTGTGTTCTGAAGATGAACAAAGGTCTTACAGTTTTGGAACGACATGAGAAATTAATTACATTTTCATTTTTGGGTGAACTATCCCTTTAAATGTGTAATTTATTCACTGTTGCGCTACTTTATCCTACAGGACTACCTGTTTAGTGGTAAACTGACCCGTCTGGGCAGAACAATGGGGTAGAGGAGGCTAGGTTTAAATTTCATTAAAATAATCATCTAATAATCAGCCAATTCATAAAATAATCCATCAAATATCACAATCCGTGTAAGTATGAGGTCGGTCAGATTTATATGAAAGAAGTCTCTTACGCTCACCATTGGCTGCATTTATAATTATTTACATACAAAAAATACAGTGAGAAATATCATTACAATTTCAAATAGCTGCTTTCTATTGTAAAATATTTAAAATGTCAAGTATTTCTGTGATCAAAGATGAATTTTCTGCATCATTACTA
The DNA here is from genome assembly GCA_027422405.1 of Ptychobarbus kaznakovi. Taxonomy (NCBI): domain Eukaryota; kingdom Metazoa; phylum Chordata; class Actinopteri; order Cypriniformes; family Cyprinidae; genus Ptychobarbus; species Ptychobarbus kaznakovi. Next base: position 1,349,370 of record CM049812.1, on the reverse strand, counting down.
CAGTCTTCAGTGTCACATGATCTTCAGAAATCATTCTAATATGCGGATTTGCTGCTCAATAACTATTTCTTATTATTAGCAGTGCTGAAAACTGTTTTACTGCATCATATTTTTGTGGAAACTGTGATTTTTTCAAGATTCATTAATGAATTGAGATGTCAAAATAGCATTTATTTGAAATAGAAGCCTTCTGTACCATTATAAATGTCTTTACTGTCACTTTTGATCCATTGAATGTTGAATTACAGTATTCATTTGTATGTAAATAAACGGTTTCTGCTGGTAAGCGGTGGACGTGAATGTTGATACCACGCTGGTGTGATGTGCCTGACGGAGCTACAGCTGAGGCAGTGTTTCACTCCTCTACTGTACACAGATAGCGCTGGAGTGGAGCGACAGGTCAGAGAAGATTAGTCACTGGAACTAATTATACAAACGCCAACAGAGAGCAGATGTGGGTCAATGAAATGGGTGTACGACAGACAGCGGAGAGGAAAAGAGGGTTTTCCACAGCCAGACGGGAGCATTCTAGACTCAACCAAGTTTCACGTTGCCAGAATTAAGACCAATATATCTGGTCCAAAGCGTAGCTTAGTCTGGCCAAAAACGCCCACTTACGCAGGAAAGGCACATCTGACCAACATGTGAAAGGATCATTTACATTTACATTTATGCATTTAGCAGACGGTTTTATCCAAAGCGACTTACAGTGCATTCAGGCTATACATTTTTTGTCAGTACATGTGTTCCCTGGGAATCGAACCCACGACCTTTGCGCTGCTAACGCAATACTCTAACCACTGAGCCACAGGAACACTGTTTTACACAGTTTGCTGTTTTAAGAGAGGGCTGAAATTGGCAGGATATGTATTTCTGGATCACTTGAGAGTTGTTCAAAAAATGATGTGGGCAAACCCAACTGCATTTCAAGAAGTCTCTCATGATTAACTCTACAGCACATGCAGATTTGTACACAAGCAGCTGATCTCTTTCTAACAGAGATAAAGTTCAGTAAAGTACTGTAAGATAAAGCTCAATACCTTCCCTTTCCGGAGAAGTCGGCGAATTTCCACACGGTCTAAATGCCAGCCGGATTCACCCCTCGATTATCGTGACCCATACGGATTTTCTCAATGATATCGCCAATGTCCTCCAACTGCAGAAGCCCAGACTCAACATCAACATCACTGCCGTCAGTGTAAGCCTTGCATTAAAATGACTCATAGAAAAGTCCAGATGAAACTAAGACCCAGATTCATTTCTGATAGTTCAGGTTGGTTTCAGGGATATTTTAGTTAACAAAAAATAAAACTGAAAGTAAAATTTAAACCATTAAAAATTTTACTTGAAATAAAATAAACTAATTTTAACTAGTTACCAAGTCAGCGTTTCTCATTTTAGTTTAGTTTCACTTGATGTGCTAAAATTAATAAAAGCTATATAAACATTACTACTACTACTTCTACTACAAACAATGACAAAAACACAACAAAATTACTAAAACTAAAGTGAAAACAGGACAAACTGATTCAACATTTTAGTAAAAATTATGAAGGTTTCTCGGTAATACTGAAATAACACTGGCTGGTTTATAACAGTTGTACGGGTCTGTTGTTGGTCCTGCAAACCTCAGCACATAAAGCAGGACAAATAGCATCATTTTCAACCCCTCTAGTTTTATATTTATGTTGAGCAGCACAGAAACGATCTGCACATTTACCTCTATGATGAACATGTCCTCCACCCCTCGTTCAAAGTACATCCTCCTCTCTCTCTTGTTGACACAGAGAGACTTCTGAGATGTACACACACCGTTCTGCCCGTACAGAATGATGAAGACATCTGCGTCTGTTCCCGCAGCAAATATATCACTGGTGAAGATTTTAATCTCATAGGGAACGACTGCAACACAAAAGAGGAAATCACATGAATCAAGAACAGTCTGTGTAGGTCTGTCTGTGAGTGTTACGGCACAAATATTGTATCATCTGTATTCATGACACATGAAGTAAATAAGGTTTAGTATTAGACTGTAATCATTATAATAGCTACATAAACATGTATCATACAGGGCGTGTATAGCACTGTCTGCAGTTCATTCGGGTACAGGTCTCTGGCAATGGCACCATCGTCTTTTCCTTTATCCAGCCAGTGGCCACATGGAAAGCGCAGCAGCTGACCCAGAGACGGAGCATCGATCTCTACCCAGTCCAGAAACCAGCCTGCAAACGACCCTGAGAAAACAGGACAAACACACACACACACACACACACACACACACACACACACAGAGACACGTGCATCATCCACATACACACATGTACACTGTCAGTAGAATTTACACCAATGCTGGATTCAGAAAGCCAGTCAAATTAAATTATCACCAATTAAGTGACAATTGAATGCAAAAAAGACAAAGGCATAAATGACAAAGATACGATTCATATGGATATAAATAAACATTTATTTTCGTTATGCATGCACATTACTTAATTTAAACTGTTATTTTTTAAACCAACTTTTATCTTTTGCATGTTTTATAATACGAAGCGGGTTCGGGTTTTACAAGTGAACAGTTTTTGTCATGTTTTTAAGAGAAGTCATCAGACTGCATTTATTTGATCAAACATTCAGTAAAAACATTAATATTGTGATATTATTACAATTTAAAATACATGTTTTTTTATTATATTGTAAAATGTCATTTATTTCTGTGATCAAAACTGAATTTTCAGCATCATTACTCCAGTCTTCAGTGTCACATGATCTTCAGAAATCATCTAATGTGTATTTTCAGCATTTTGTGATGAATATATATTTGTTTAAAGAATAGCATTTATTTCAAATAGCCATCTTTTGTAAAATGATAAATGTCTTTTCTGTCACTTTTGATCAATTTAATGCATCCTTACTAATTAAAGTATTGATTTCTTTTTAACCAACCCAAATGAACAGTAGTGTTTTTGATGCATAATAAATTATTTTCACTTTCACTTAATTTTCAAAATAAGAAAATAACCAAAACTAAGTAGAATCAGAAACATCATTACAATTTTATTTTAGAGTACAAATAGAGTTTAAAACATTATACTATCTGTAAATAACATCACTCTTTTTAACAACACAATATCATTAATAGTAATGGATGTACATTACTTTAGTTTTTTGCTGGAAAAAGAACAGCGCTTCGTTACAGTGTCAACACACACACACACACACACACACACACACACACACACACACACACACACACACACACACACACACACACACACACACACACACACACACACACACACACACACACACACACACACACACACACACACACACACACGTCAATCATCAGTGCACAGATTTGAACTCAACCAGTCCTCAACTGATCTACAGAATGCAGATTCAATATATTTGCATACGTATTTGAATGATCACAGAGTGATATCTGATGTGAAAGTGTGTACCTGCGTTGTCGTGTCCGATGCGGATTCTCTTGAGTTTTCCGATGTCCACTGCCTCTATGGTGAACTCGTCAATCAGTCCTAACTCAAACTTGTTCCTATAGTTCTTAGACGCCTTTAGATTAATGATACCTGACACACAAACACACTTTTCAGTAGCGGATGGGCTAATAGTACTAACAGTACAGTCTGAATGCTTTTCATAGTTACCAGTGTCATCTTTGGTTCCGTAAAGAATAGCATAAACGTTTGCATCTGTCCCGGCGTACTTCTTCTCCCCGGTTTTGACTCTCATTGTGAACGTGGTTGACATGGCTACACACACATAATCAATGTAGTATCAATGCAGAACAATGTAGGTTAAAGCAGAACACTTGTGTAACATTCAATACCTTTTTGCTCTAGTCCGAGTTGAGCAGGTGACGACTCCTCTTCTTCATCTTCATCTCTCTTCATGAAAGCCTCGTCTACGGGCACTAATTCACGGCCCAGCTGCCCGTCATCTTCATCAACCGCCAACCAGCGCTGACAGGGGAAGAAATACCTGAACAACACAGTCCATAGAAAAGAGAAATCACTTGAATATGTCAGTTGTTTCTCTTTAGCCAGTGATTCGATTAAATCTGAGGAGCTAAAACCATTCAAAAACATTTTCAATGCTTGAAATAGAATGAATATTACCTGTAATAAAAGAAAATATGAACATATACATTTCAGCAAGGGCAACATTTTACGGTTTGAATATTAAAATAATTAAAACTTAATAAACTAAAAGATAAAACATAATAAAAGCCATTTAGTGATATTTAGGGATAAAACTAATAAAAACGACAAAACACACAATACATAACTAAAATATAAAAAAGAAAATATGACATATATGCACATTTAAATAAATTAAATATAATTCTAAATATTAACAAAAACTATAATAGTACATTAATGATACTAAAATAACGGCTCAGTATATGAAATTATACTCAGATTTGCTAGATATTTGTTATTTTATTTATTTATTTTTATAAATTTCAATTTATTAAGTAATTTATACATTTTAAATAAATGATTTATTTCCTTAAAATGCATTTATTTAAAATGAATATTTAAGCAATTTCTGCAATCAAAAGATCTGAATATGAACTCAAACATTTCTCATCTAGCATCCCAATATTAAAGGATATTTTTATTTCTCCTGAGAAATGTTAAGGGAAACAAAGGTGGTACTTTAATAAGAAGTACATTACGTGCGTGACACGCACATGGTTTCATCTTTGGCATCAAAGATCTCGACGCGGTCCAGATACCACGCAGCATTCGCCTGCTTGTTGTCATGACGAATCCTCAGTTTCTTCATGGACCCCAGGTCCATCCCAGTGATGGTGAACACGTCCTCCTGAAAACGATCCGCAGTCAGGTTCTTTCTCTACAGTGTGAAGGTGTGGGTGTTTTCTTCCACTCACCTGTCCGCGCTCAAACTTGTTAAGGTGGTTTGACTTGCGCAGCTTTCTCTCGCCCGTGTCGCCCATTTCTCCATAGATGTTGATGTAAACACTGGCATCGGTTCCGGCCCCCAGCATATCCCCGGTGAACACATGAACCTCGTACGAGTTCTCTAAAACACATGAGCACACAAGAGTCTTCTCATAATCCACTTCTGCTGAAGGTATGTGGTGTTTTTACACCTCAGACACACTTGGCATGTCTGAATCTCATTCTATTAGATTTTATTTTAATTTATTCTCAACTTTATTTTAAAGCAAATTAGCGCAAGCACAATTTATAAGCAAATTTTCAAGAAAATATATTTTTGTTACACTACATTTTTTATCTTAAATTAAATTAATGAAATAAAATATGTACGTATTTTAAATAAATTAAAAAATGTATAAACTAATTTATTTAAAATGAATAAATGTATGAATTATATTACAAATATACACATATAATTTTCATACACATAATTTTACCAATACATATTTATTAATACATTTCTTAAGAATGTATATTTTCTAAGTACATTTATAGATATATGAATTGATTCATTATTAATAAATAAATGTATAAACTAATTTATTTATGATTTTTTTTTTTAAATGAATAAATGTATGAATTATATTACAAATATGCATTTTAAATATACACATGTAATTTTCATAGACATAATTTTACCAATACATTTCTTAAGAATGTATATTTTATAAGTAAATTTATAGATATATGAATTTATTAATTATTAATAAATAAATGTATATGTATTAGTTTGTCAATTTTAACTAAACGGGTAATTTTCCTAAAAAATACTTTATTTAAAGTTCATTGTTTTTTATATATACTTTTTGTTTGTGAAGGATTGAATCTCTCTCTATACCCTCCAGATCTTCATAGTCCTCAGCACGCAGCTCCACGAGAATCTCTCCATCCTCTTCATCACGAGCGAGCCATCGGCCACATGGGCAACTGAACGTTCGAACAACCTCCTTCAATTCACCGGGGGATTCCTCTTCGTCCTCCTGGAGATGATTAGACGGGCGTGAAAATCAATATTTAAATAGTGATCAATCAATATTAGTTTGTCAATTGCTCATTCTGAACATATTAGATTTGGTCAGTCTTAGTATTGAACATTTAGTTGCTGGACTAGACTAAATCAATTCTAAATTAAGGTTTAAATGAAGAAAACCAAGCGGTCAAACTTAGCTCCTATCTGACCTTTTTCTTCTTTTTCTTCTTTTTGTCTTTCTTTTCCTCCTCTTTCTTCTCTGGCTTCACCATTGCCATGACCAGCCGTTTAACGTCCACTTTCTCCAGGAACCATCCAGCCCCTATTCCTGAGCCGTCATGGCCGATTCGGATCTTATAGACCCGTCCCACATCTAGGCCCTCGATCTGAAATCAACCAATGAAATCGCATCTCTTCAGAAACAAACAACCAGATTCCAGAAACAGCTCAGCTTTTAAAATAAAGAGTTTCATATACACCTCCATGAACTCACCCTAAAGATCTCAGTGGTTCCTCTCTCAAAGTTGTTGGATCGGCTCTTCAGCCGTATTAGTTCAGTTTTTCCCTCCTCACCGTAAATCTGCAGGAAGACGTTCGCATTTGTCCCTCCGGCCCACACATCTCCTGTCACCACGGTAACTTCATAATTGATCACTGTCGATTAGAAAAACAATGATTGATCATTTTTAGTTCACAGTAGCTGGATTTCAACATGAAGTTCACTCATAACAGTCACATTTTGAGTGCATATATTGAAAAAGCATGGTGACTGGAACATGATTACCAGGGAATGCAAGAACTGCATTTGTCAAATGCATAATTGTGAAATACATACATTTCTCAATCTCCAGCGTCTCACTTGGATAGATTTCCACCTCCACCTTCCCATCAGCCTCGTCCTTACAGAGCCAGCGGTGACTGGGGAACATGTACTGCACCCCGTGCACCGGCACCCAGATCTGAACGCTGTCCAGGAACCAACCGGCTCGCAGGCCCTCGTTAGTGTGGCCAATCAGCAACCTGTTTATCTGCAGGACCCTCCCAGAGAGCCACAGTAAATACACACATTCAACACATTTGTTTTATTTGAGATGAATGCGAGTATAAATGTTACGTACAAATGTATGAATAATGTTTACAGTATGTATTTTATTCATTGTATTTTATAATGTGAGCATTCACGTCATTTGACAGAATTTCTTGTGACATTTGATAGCAGTTTTTTACATTTGCCATTCCTAGTCAAATAGAATATCCTGATCAAATAGAATAGAACAGAACAGAATGAATTTATCAGAATAGAGTTAATTTGAACAACAGAACACAATAGAACAAATGTGAACAAAATAACAAAATGTGACTAAATTGAACATTAGGAAGAATTGAATAGAATAGAATAGAATAGAATAGAATGAGTTTAACAATAGTTTGAACTAAACATAATAGAACAAATGTGAACAAAAGAACAAAATGTGACTAAATTGAACATTAGGAAGAATTGAATAGAATAGAATAAAATAGAATAGAATTAAATAGAATAGAATGAGTTTAACAATAGTTTGAACTAAACATAATAGAACAAATGTGAACAAAAGAACAAAATGTGACTAAATTGAACATTAGGAAGAATTGAATAGAATAGAATAGTTTGAACTAAACATAATAGAACAAATTTAAAAAGAACTAAATAGAACAAATTTAAACATCAGAATAGAATAAAACAGATTAAAACAAAACAGAATGTTTAACAAAATAATATTAACAATGGAATAGAACATAATAGTACAAATGTAAACAGAAGATCAAAGTCGAACAAATTTGAACATTATAATAGAATAGAATAGAATAGAATGAGTTTAACAGAATATAGTGAATCTGAACAACAGAACACAATAGAACAAATCTACCAACAGTACAAAATAGAACAAATTTTAAAACTTTTTTATTATAAAGAATAGAACAAAACAGAACAGAACAGAATAGAATGGGTTTAACAGAAAAGGTTATTTGAACAACATAATAGAATGCAATAGAACATATGTAAACTACAGAAAACAATAGAACACATATATACACTAGAAAGAATAGAACAGAATACAACAGAATAGAATTAGTTCAACAGAATAGAGTGAATTTCAACAACAGAACAAAACACAATAGAACAAATGTAAACAACCAATTTGAAGAAGAATAGAATAGAATAGAGTAGAATTTTAACTTTAGACTGGGTGAATGTGCTGAACATGAACAGGAAGCATACCCCGCCAATGTCAAAGGTCTCTATGGTGAAGATGTCCGTCTGTCCCGTCTCAAAATAGTTCCCCAGGTCGTTATCGGACACGACCAGCAGCATCTTGTTGGTGTCGCCTTTCTCTCCGTACAGCTTAACGAACACCTTCGAATCTGAACTGGCACCATTAATACTGCCTGTCTTTATCGCAATGTGATAACCAAGAGCTGGAACAAAAACACACGTCAAACCCTATTGTATCTGGCCTATCTTCATGCACACAGAAATACAAAGTACTTTTTGTTTCATTGTTGCATACATTTGACTTTTTTGTGTGTGATAATGTTTGAATGTGTGTTCACTCACTGAACAAACGTTGACCATCATCAGTAGGGACTAACTCTCTCACAATCTGCCCGTCGTCTTCATTACGATCCAGCCACCTGAGATGAGATACATGTTTAGTTTATAGACACAAATTTGAGATGGGTATGACATGTATTACAAGGAGAAGGTGATTTATGAGGACATTTTGTGTCCCATAATTTGCTTATAAATCATACAGAGTGTTTTTTTGAAAATGAAATGCACCGTCTCCTGTGTAAGTGTGTAGGGTGTGTGCAATGCACATACGGTGTACAGTATAAAAACCATTGTGGAAAGTCCCCGTAAACCATAAAAACCAACATGTGTGTGTGCGCTGTGTGTGTGTGTGTGTGTGTGTGTGTGTGTGCGTGCGTGCGTGTGTGTGTGTGTGTGTGTGCGTGTGTGTGTGTGTGTGTGTGTGTGTGTGTGTATAGCTGAGCTCGCTCGTTGATGTAGGTAGGGTTTCCTCAGCACTCATTAGTGTCCATTAGTAACCAGAGTCAGTTTTCTCAACTACATAATTGACTTAAACACCATTCTCCCATGTTCTTTACCCGACCAGACACGCGCACATATATGTACATACATATCCAGACAAGTGAGTTTGAAATAAGCTAATGTTTGTTAGATTGCCTTGCCTGCAACATGGAAACTCGATGGATGATGCCTCAGGTTGCCCCTCCTCTCTGATCATCACCTTATCCAGGAACCAACCACATCCTCCACCTCGTCCGTCATGACCAATCCGAATCCTCTTGATCTGTCCCATTGTGACCGCCTCTACCAGGAACTCATCATGCTGGGAAAAGAGTAAACACATACTACTTCTGCAGTATAAAGTACATATATACTGGCTTCTGTATCCCACAATGCAATGTGTTTATCTTTAGATTTCATTTTCAAAATGAACCAGATATAATATCACCAGCAACTCATTATTTAATCAGATTAACAATAGTTTTAGAAATGGGGAAAAAAACATTACATTTAAAGTTGAAAGCTGGCCATCTCACACTGAATTGAATGAGGTCATGTGACAGCCATGTAGCATACAAGTTTATGTAAACAGTGCACATTATTCAGCAATGAATATTTCAAACAGTAGTAGATTATTGTCTAATGACAATTATTATGCATGTTTCATTCATCAAGTGCCATTCGGTTGTCATCTCTAATATAATGAGGCTATTTATTTACATATAAATTAAAATAAGACTGCCTTTAAATGTTAAAAAATACAGTAAAAACCTAAGATACGTCACATGATCCTTCAGAAATCATTCTAACATGCTGATTTGCTGCTCAAGAAAAATGTCATATTATTATCAATATTGAAAACAGCTATGCTTCTGAATATTATATGCCAGCATGTCAAATGTCATTACTCACGTTTCCTTTCTCAAACTTGTTGGCGTTGTTTTGGCTCATGAACATCAGACGCTCTCCAGTGTCTCCCAAGTCTCCAATGATGTTTAAATAAACACTGGCATCTGTTCCACTTCCGCTGATGCTTCCCGTGCAAATCGTCACACGATACTTAATAACTATTACACAGCAATACAAAAACATCAATAGTAATATAAAAAAGTATTGTCTGTAAAATTGCTTTTTTCTTAATGTCAACTACTAATATAATGCATGACTGAGTTTGGGGTTATATCGTAGTCCAAAGCACATAAAGGTTCTTCAGTGGTTCTTTGAAGTCACTTATGTTCAGCAAAGCACATTATTGTTAATATGAAACGTTGTTCATTGGTTTGGGTTCTTAAGTTATGTTTTTTTTTAAGTCTGTGGTGTTTCTTCATTGGTTTTTCAGATCCGTGTTTTGGATTCTGTGATCTTTAAAGTGCTAGTGTATACGTGTTTTTTTGTGACACTTAAAAAGTTGTGTTTTGTAGATTTTCTCACGTGGTAAAGGTTCTGGCACAAGTTTTCCGGTAGCTGGCAGTTCTCTAACGATCTCGTTGTCATCTTCATTGATGTCCAACCAACGGTTACAAGCAAATGAGTATTTGTCCCTAGTTAGGGTCTTCATCAATGTCACCTTCATACAGAAAAAACACAATAATCAAGAAGAAAATGTTATGGCACAGAACTCAGACACATAACAGAATTGTCAACTTTGTCTCACTTGTTTCCTACAACTGATTTGAAATACAAATAGAAACAACATTTTGAAAGATCATAAAGCTGCAATAAAATGAAAGTGTCTAGCATAGATCATTTGGACTTTGATGAGAAATGTGTGAGTTCATGTGAAACACTAATACATTTACTTTTAGCAGTAAAGTGCAGAAATCATTTCAAATTGTACCAGAGCAAGTAGCAGAGAAAGCATGATGCCTACATCACGATTACAGTGTGAAATGGACAAATTGTTTCTGTGTAATAGTGCACTAGTCTGTAGTGCAGGTCTCTCACCCTGCCAAGATGCCAGCCAGAGAAAGGATTTCTCTTTTCGTGCCAGATTCTCAGCTTGCGTATCTTTCCGATATCGGGCATCTCAATCTAGAGCGACAGCAAAAATGTAAAATACAAAAACGTATTTTGATAACATTTTTAAGTTCCGGACACCGTGTTAGAAATAAAACATCAAACTTATCAACTGATATATTCTTATCTAATGTAATGACATAGATAAATTGACACTTAGGTATACAAATATGTTTTGGGACCACTGTACATTTTTATGAGACACAAAGATAAAAACACACACAGACATACAATGAACTTGTCGCACTGTCCCTGTTCAAAACTGTCCGATTTACTCTCGAGTTTCATCTCGTCGCTCTTGCCCGTCTCCCCGTACACCTGCAGGAACACCTGTGCATCCGTGCCAGCACCTTTCATCTCGGATGTCCAGATCCACAGAGACCAGGGGAGTTCTGAGAAACACAAACACGGGGTGTAATTCAGCATTACTTTTAAATGTTCGCTTTTTTTGCAAGTAGAACTTAATTTTATTATTGATGTTATTATTTTTATTAAGATAAATGTATCATTGATGTCATTATTTCTATGAATATAATTTTATTTTAATACTGATTTGATCATTTTTATGAATATAACTATTTGAATATGTATTAATATAACTATAATTTATGTTATTATTTTATAAATATAATTGTATTTTATTACTGATTTCATCATTAATTATAAATATAATTGTTTTATGATAATTTTTATTTTTATTTTATCATTGATGTTATTTTTATTAATAGTATTTTATTTTATCACCGATTTAATTATTTCATATTCTATCATTGCTGTACTGAACATATTTTTTTAATATTGATGTTAACCCCTTTTATGAAAAAATAGTTTTTTATTGTTGAATGAATTTTTTATTAATGTTATTTATCTTTTTTATGAAAATAATTAGATTTTACTATTGATTTTACTATTTTTGCATCAACTAAAAGAATGACAATAAATTTTCAATTTAGCTGTTCACCCTAAAACAGAAATTCTGTCGTTAATTATCCACCCTCATGTTGTTCCAAACCTGTAAGACCTTCGTCCATCTTCAGAACACAAATTAAGATATTTAGTGTAACCTGACACTAAATGTGCTGAAATAGTGCTGGATTGTATTTAAAGGGATAGTTCACCCTAAAATTCAAATTCTGTCATTAATTACTCATCCCGCATGCGCGCACTTTCCCCAGAACGTAAACAATGCTGATTACGTTGTTTACGTTCAGCATGCGCGCACTTTCCCCAGAACGTAAACAATGCTGATTACGTTGTTTACGTTCAGCATGCGCGCACTTTCCCCAGAACGTAAACAATGCTGATTACGTTGTTTACGTTCAGCATGCGCGCACTTTCCCCAGAACGTAAACAATGCTGATTACGTTGTTTACGTTCAGCATGCGCGCACTTTCCCCAGAACGTAAACAATGCTGATTACGTTGTTTACGTTCAGCATGCGCGCACTTTCCCCAGAACGTAAACAATGCTGATTACGTTGTTTACGTTCAGCATGCGCGCACTTTCCCCAGAACGTAAACAATGCTGATTACGTTGTTTACGTTCAGCATGCGCGCACTTTCCCCAGAACGTAAACAATGCTGATTACGTTGTTTACGTTCAGGAGAAAGCGTGCGCATGCGTCGTGGTAATCTCCTAAATGTCGGAAGACGGTAACTTGGGGAGGAGAATTGTTGAATAAATTATGTTATTTTTGTTTTCTTTGCATATTCAAAAAGTATTCTTGTAGCTTCACAAAATTGAAGTTAGCGACTGATGTCACATGGACGGTTTTACCGATGTTCTTGCTGCGTTTCTGGATCTGGGAATATTTCAGTTGTGTTGCTGTCTATGGAGGGTCTGAGAGCTCTCCGATTTAATCAAAAATATCTTAATTTGTGTTCTGAAGATAAACGGAGGTTTTATAGGTTATGAACGACACGAGGGTGAGTAATTAATGACAGAATTTTCATTTTCAGGTGAACTATCTCTTTAAATACAACACTATTTCAGCACATTTAGTGTCAGGTTACATTGGATTGTAGATGGTTAGCAAAGCATAAGATGCAGATGTTTAGTGAACATTGACCCTGATTGCTTCGACAGGGCAAGGGTTTGATCATTTGCTCACTCTTTAGCTTTTTCTGTCTGAGTGAGACCATTTCATACAGTTCTCTCTCCACCAGTCCATCACCCTCATCTTCATCCAACCACCTGCCGCAGGGAAACACCTGCTCTAGACCTGTGAACGGGCAGTATACCGTCACCTGTGAGAGAAAGAGAGAGACAGATCACACGGTGAATGTATAAAGGAGTAATGAAAGCTTCAAAACACCTTATAGCCCCGACACACACCTTTTCACAATACCAGCCGCAGCTAATCCCAGCGTTGTCGTGTCCGATCGTGACTCTGCTGAGCGGGCTGAGCAGTTCCAGCAGCTCGACGTTAAAGATGTCGATCTGAGCGCGCTCAAACGTGCCGCCCTCCAGGAACAACTTACCGCTGTTCTTTATACCCTTACGACCGTGCATGACGAAGTGGATCTTAGAGTTAGTGCCAGCTCCACGAATATCACCCGTCATCACCTGTACGTTATACACGATCGCTACACGCACATACACAAACAAATACATCCAAGTAAGTTTTAACCAAATGCACTTATTCTAGCAAACAAACACGCACGTTTGCTCTTACCCATTGGCTGTGTGGCTCCGGCAAGCACATCTCTTTGTATTTTGCCGTCCCCTTCTGAGATGTCAAACCAGGCATTGACAGGAAACTCATAAACCTCCTTATTCCCCATGTCATCTATAACAACCTACCATAACACAAAGACATCATATTCATCACATAGGACAGAGATATTCTTTATGAAGTTTTTAGATGAATAGTGCGTTTGTGTACTTTATCACACGCCCAGCCAGCAGACGAGCCCTTGTTGTTATGTCCGATGGTGATTTTTCGAAGTCTGCCTAGATTTGGTGCTTCGATGGTGAATTTGTCTTCATTAGCACGCTCAAAATTGTCCTTTCCATCGCTGGCCAGCTTCCGTTCTCCTGCAAACATCACACCAAGACAGCGCAACACAAAAAAACTAACACATACACATAGAAACACTGACTTGTTTAATTAAAAATAAATAAATGAGTATTGGAATTGTAAGAAATAATAAAATGTTCTTAACAATCAAAAGTACAACTAGATTCATGGTACAATTTTCAGGTGATAAAATAAAAATAAAAATATTTCTAATAAAATAAATGTCTAATAAAAATGTTGCAATGTTCTAGGCAATTAAAGTTTGACCTTTGTGTGTTTTTTACAACATAAAATAACACATAAACACACAATCGACAGGTTTTACTGACCTGTATCCCCAAACTCTCCAAAAATATTGAGGTAGACATCAGCGTCGGTCCCACTGCCTTTAGCATCCATTGTGAAGACACTGGCTATGTACTTGTTCTCTGCAATATATGAACAGACACACATTAACACATTTAGAAGACAAAACCTGTTATCTTTTTTTTTGCATGCAGCATGTATTTTTGACCTATCATTAAAACCACAGTGAGCTCTTTCTCAGAAACAGCTTCTACATCTAGTCTTTCCGCTATCTGTGGGATGTAATGTTATATTGTCCGCGGTCTCGGGAATGTTGGACTTGGTGATATTGTGATCCCCATCTGAAACTCTACTCTACTACTAAATTTCTCCTAATCTTTTGTATGCAACCTGAGTCTGGTGATGCTTGTATGCATGCATCATCTATGACCATGATCACATGACCTATGTGATGTTATCTATGGGTTATATGGAATAAGACGTGAAGTATATCTGTAGGTTACATGTAGTTTTTTATTAGTAGTGTTTTATTTGAGAGTTGTAGTATCTGGTTTGAGGTTCTTTACTTATGCTACAGATCTCTATGGGAAAATTACAGTGTGTCATGCAATGCACATGTGTTATAGTGTTAATGTGTGTATGTCTAAATACAAAATGTTTCATAATTGTAAAAAATGTGTCTAGGCAATCAAAGTTTGAACAGATTCTTGGCAAAAAAATAAAAAACATAATATAACAGTTTAACGTAATATCATGTTTTATACTTGCAAGAAATATATCTAACAAAAAAATGTATATGTCAATATTAAAAATTATAATTAAAATAAAATAGTAATGTGATTTGTTTATTTGCTCTCTGTTTTGCAAGCATACTACATACGTTTTGGAATGTCCATCGGGTTCAAGCTACCCAACAGATATCGGACAGTAAGTCCGTCCCCCTCGTCTCTGCTCAGCCAATTGTTGCAGGCATAAAAGAATCGGAGGTGTGGCCTGTTCATGTCAGCCACGATGACCCGGTCCAGGAACCAACTGGCACTCATGCCCGTGTTATCGTGCTCGATTCTGCATTACAGGAAGTACATCACAAGACATATTGTGCTGCAACATTTATGACTTGCATTTAAGGTAGTTACTCTTGGATGTATACAGACAGAGCCGATCCTAGACTTCTGGGGGCCCTACGCAGAACGGGGGGGGGGGGGGGGGGTGTGTGGTTGAGATGCACGAATGGATGCAATGCAGTTGTCTGGGTTTCACTTCGTCTTGAATCATCTTGAAATGATCATTCGAGCATTCATGTTTTCATAACCTCTGGCCAAACTCCAAAACGAACCCAAAATTAAAACATATTTTGGATTAAGGGGGCCCCCTGGTGTTTCGGGGGCCCTACGCAGCTTGCGTATTCTGCGTATAGGGAGGATCGGCTCTGTATACAGACATATATGTACCTAATTTTCTTTATTGGCCCAACATTGTGCGTTTTAATCCGAAAGACGTCAGTCTTGTTCTTTTCAAAGGCTGTTCTGCTCCTGAAATTAATAGAGATAAATCTGTGAATAGACTCAAAGCTAAACGATTTACTGTGACACTCAAACTTTCTAATGCACCGACCATCTGAAAATGACAATGCAAGAGTGTGTGTTTATGAGAAAGAAACATCTGTCATTGTCAACGATATATTGCTCTACGGTCTCTTGCGTTGGCTTCGGCAAAAGCATCTCTCTAATCAAAATGTGAAATGCATGAATTAAAAATCACCCAGTATGAATTACACATCCCACTCACACTGCCAAATTACTCCCACACATACACACAGACTTACCGATGCGGAGAAACCAACCCACACACATCTCACCTGAGATCAGCACACTGAAACCGCACCAGCAAACTTTGGAAATGATGACATTTAGACAGATTCGGAGATTCTGTTAAACATCATCTCGATTCCAAAATGTTGCATTCTGACTGTCGGACAGAATTAAAGTCCAAGAACTTCTTTCCCTGACTGGATGAATCCCATGAAAACATGTCATGTAAATGATGTCACGATGCAAACATATCTCAAGCTTGAAAATATAAGCTTCCACTTCTGAGAACCCTGGAAATGTGAAAAGGGTCCAAAGAGGTGAAATTTAACCTAGACATGTTCTTGACAAGTTTCGTGAGATGCACCCAACTACCCAAAAATACTATATTTCTCAAATAGGTTGTAAAATCATTAATTTGGAGACATACAAACTAAGCTTCCAAATGATTATGAATACAGTTAGTTTACTGGAGTCTTGTTTATGAATTGTTCATGCAATTTTCTTCTAAACTTTTCTGAAGCTACATCTGATTTCCATTTCTGATCTTTTTACTGCATCTGTAATGTTTTACGAGTCATTATGCAACATTAACCATTTGGACATTCATCTGAGCAAGTAAAAACTCTCCCATTAGTAATTAATGTCTGAATCATTTGCTCCAGCACTGATCAGGATGATTGATTACTGTAGGGAGAGTTTTGAGGGTCTCTCTCTTTGTACTCTTAATAAATCAACACGCATACCATGTATGTGTGGAGATTTTTAGGAGTAGCCTACCTGCTTGTGATGATCAGATGTGTCTCATGTTTTCTCGAAAGACCACAAAAGGAAGTGATGTCATATGACTGTACCCTCTCATTGGTGCAATGAGAAAGTCACATGAATCTCTTCACCTTCAGATGAATGTCCGTGGTGATGCTGTACAGAGGAGAGCATATCCTGTGCTTCACCATGGCATTGTGTGTAATGGATGAGCCAAGCGTGATTAAAATTCATGTCATGAATAATTCATTTCATGAATAATGGTATAGCCCTACTAAGAAAACAATATCTATTTCCCAGAGATGTAATGGTGTGAATGTCATGGTCAAAGCACACAGGGTGTTCTCTTGTACAGCATTGTGTGCAAAAACCAATGCATGGCCAGCCACGAGCAGATGAGGTGGCCATGTTAAAGTTATACCTCTTTTCTGTGCTGTAGATTGGAGAAGAATACAGAATTATAGAATTAACATGGCATATATGCACTGTCCTGTCAAAATCCACAGACATTCCTAGTTTTTCTGCACTTCACTAAAATCAGATTTCCTTTGAAACAATGTTCGCTCCGAAATCACTCGTAAATTAAATAATAATTACGAAGAAATGGCACTGAATTGAACAGGAAGTTTTGAAGTAGAAATAATCCTGTAAAATATACTAATAATAATCTTCAAAAATCTGCAGAAGATTCACTGGTTATTGAGGGTCTCTCTTTGTACTCTTGTACAAAAGTAAGTGATGTGAAGATACAAACTCCTCTATATTTGGGCGAGGAAACTTTCAACACATTTTCATTGTTGAGTGAACTGTTCCTTTAAAGTTTTACCTCAAACGTACTAGAAATTCAGCTCACACTTGAGAGAGTTGAGAACAAAAACAATTAGTTAGTCAATTCAACCAATTTCATCAAGCTGCAATTGTAAATAATGGACATACTAGTGCTGTCAAACGATGAATCGCGATTAATCGTATCTAAAATAAAAGTTTTTGTTTACAGAATATATATACAGTATGTGTGTGTATTTATATATACATAATACATATACACAGTACACACATATATTCTGTAAACAAAAACTTTTATTTTAGATGCGATTAATCGCGATTCATCGTTTGCCAGCACTAATAAATACTAACAGTATTAATGACAAATAATGATTTGCAGTCCATGTGCATCTGGAAAGTCTCAAGATTAACACTGTCATGTAGAGACGCAGGATTGAAGCATAACTTACTTGCTGGCCAGGTGAACCTTGGGAGTCACTCCAAACTCTCCAAACAAAGTGGCGAACACATTAGCATCAGTCCCAGCGCCTTTAACATCACCTGTGATGGTCACCACCTCGTACACTGAGGAGGAACGAGAACATTCGGTAAACCAATTATACCTGACCCTCCGCAAAAGAAAGCATCTTGTTTTCATTTGCATAACATTAGAAGGGTTGTAGTCTCAAATGCAGAGTGCTCAGGTATATCCCGTGTAACCCAACAACCTGCTATTCTAAGCTCACCCACGTTTGTATTAGCTGAATTGCTGTAAGCAATATCTCTGTAACTTAGCCATGTTAACGGAGTGAGAGTACGACATGGCCCTGGTGCTCACCACGTGACCTCAACCTTTCTCTGAACCACTGCAAGACCCCGAGACAACCAAATGCATGTCTGAACCTGAAGAGCAGCGTGTCTAGAAGTAACGTTTAAACATGGTTCATTTGGAACATGTTACGTTTCGTTTAAACTCTGAAATGGGATTCAGAGACTGGATCTCATTTAAGAGCAACCAATCAATATAGGTCAACTGTTGTGATATCCTTGTGCTCTTATTTCAGAAAATAACCCTGTATGAAGTTATAATGTAGTTCTCTAAAAATTAGGAGAGTTCTTAATGTATTTTAAATGTGATTCAAACAAATGTCTCTATTACAATGTCCTCCCAGCTCTTCTCAAAACATACAGCATGACTAGTGTACTTTGATTAACAAATTACTCTTATGAACCGGTTCAGTTAATGAATCGATCAAAAAAATCAACCTATAAGTTACTGGTTGAATCATAAGCGGACACTGCTTAATAAGTATATATATATATATATATATATATATATATATATGTATATATAAACATTAAAATATATACATGCATGTGTGTGTGTATTTATATATACATAAATATACACAGAACACACGTATATTTTGTACACAAAACAACGTTTATTTTGGATGTGATTAATCACAATACACACACACACACACACACATATATATATATATATATATAGAGAGAGAGAGAGAGAGAGAGAGAGAGAGAGAGAGGGGGAGGGGGGTGCTATATATATACTGCAATAGGATCATAAACCAGCTTTGTATTTTATTTTTTTGATCAGCTTTTAATTCAGCCAGGGTAAGGTACCCCTGGATCAGTGCTAAGCGATAACCTCAACCCAACGTGCTACGCCCGACTGAACCTGACAGCATGGCATCCATCGTGCTGAATGAGGTTTTGATGGTTCCATGAAAAGGCCGATTAGAGTATAATGTTTCAGGCCATAGAGAGGTGCCCGTCTGATTCAAATCCACTATTGGCCCGGTGCCCGCCCCCATTCTCTCGTGATACCCTGCTGCCAGGACACCGTAATAACCAGTCAATCCAGACACACCTCTGCTGTGCCAACCAGAGACCTCTAGAGCCGCCTGCCAATGTGAAATCCGGAAGGTTCTCTGACTGGACGTTAATGGAATGATCAGAATTTTACAGCAAATCAATTACTGACACTCTGAGACATAAAAGTCCAATTAGAATTGTAAGCAGAACAACAAGAACATCTTTAATATATACACTCTTTAAAATAAAGGTTCCAAAAGGTTGGTTTCACAGCGATGTCACAGAAGAACCATTTTTGGTTCCTCAAAGAACCTTTCAGTGAAGAGTTCTTAAAAGAACAATTTTTTTATGCATAGAACATTTTGAACATGTAAATATTCTGTTTCCACTATTAAGAAAGTTTTATCATTGGAAAGGTTTTATGGATGTTGAAGGTTCTTCGTGGAACCACTGATACCAATAAAGAACCTTGGTATCAAGGATCATTGGTGTGCACCTGCCCAGCATCGAGGACTTGTACTTCTCCAGAGTGAAGAAACGGGCAGTAACATCATCACAGACCGCTCTCACCCTGGACACGACCTGTTTGCAGCAGATCTCTGTGCACTAGAACATCTCAGCATAAAAACAGTTTTCCCCGTGCCATCTCCAGCCTAAACAACATATGGTAACACAGGAATTATTACCTGTAATTATTTCCATCTTTAATTATTGACTCTCCCCCGAAAAGCTGATTCTAAACTATGTAAATGCATATGTCTCCATTCTCCTTTGCATAGCTTTTTTTTCAACCTATCTTAGTTCAGTAATCAATTAAGAGATGATCCAGGGTTAAAAGAAATTCAACCTGTCAGAAACCGAGAGGAGGGGGTGCCTGACTGAGAGTGAAAGCAGAGAAAGAGATGGACAGAGAGCGAGAGAGAGAGAGATGGGGAGTGAGAGGGGAGAGAGGAGAGAGTGAGAGGGAGGGAGAGAGAGAGAGAGAGAGTGAGAGAGAGAGAGAGAGAGAAGAGAGAGAG